>VFXL01000367.1:22043-80001 GCA_009761765.1 Phenacoccus solenopsis | reverse complement strand
CCTCAAGTTGGTAAAAATGTAATTAATATGAATTCATATGGTTATTGGGGATAAGTTGTATACTAAATCCCCCAATTCACTTCCATACATGATGTTGGAGGGGGGAAGGCGGGTTTATCGGCCTAAAATAGTGGTGGGGTACAGGAGGGGTCGAAAATTTTTTATTGCTGTGTCATATGATAAAATGAGCCCAAGTGAGCAACCAACTTTGATTTTAGCTTTCTCAGTGATTTTGGAGGGGGTTGCTGCAGGAAATTTCATGAATCTTCCATATCTCATCACCAAATCGGCCTAGAATGGTCAAACTTTGTGTGTAGGATTAGTTTGTGACCAGAATAAAACCTCTTAAATTTGAGTCAAAATGGATCCAAAATGGCAGATTATCAAGATTTGAAGATAATTTGAGGACCCTCAAATAGTTATAATTTGAGAAATATGTGTTCATATGATTATTTCATGGCAAGAAATACTACATTTGTGCCAAATTGAACTTTTTAAGTGTTTTTGGAAAGGATAGGGTAGGGGTTTTCAGACTTGGTTTTGGTTGTGGCTTGTAGTCATGAACGGTTAAGCAAGGTTATTACTAAATCGAAACAAGCTCCATTTAAAAGCTCAGCTCCAGTAATGCGGCATGGCTGCTTACGTTTTTTTTATTAATAAAGAAGCTTGACGATTCGAAGTGCCAGTTGATTCTTTCGAACATTTTGTAAGCAGCGTAGATTAACTATGGTCGATATTTTGGACGAGTAAACGGTTTTTGTTTTATTTTCAAATTGATATTACTTCTGCTGTCTTCTATTGACAATAGAAGTTGTTACTGACCGACATTGAGTTGAATGCGGATAGGAGTGTTATCTGAGTGTTTTATGGTAGTTTTTGGAGCATGAACGGGTGTATATGATGTCAGTTAGCTGCTGCAGGTTCCAGTTGTTGTATTGGGTTGTTGAACGCTTCTGTAATGATGAAAGTATTGCATGGTTCGTTACTGGTTGATGTGAAGTGAAGGTTTTTTTGTGAATTTTGTTCGTAGATACAGGTTCTGTAAACATATTCGAACCTTCTGTTCCAAGTTATCGAGCATTTTCTCTATTTTAGATTGCCTGCTTTTAAATATTTTATATAGTGTTTGGAACTTTTATTGATGATGGATTGATGTTTTACAGAATTGGTGCTCATGTGTTTGGATGTTCTCTTTGGTATGATTGTTTCAACTCTTTTGTTTTGAGTCATTGAGCATTCTCTCTGTTTTAGTTTGTCTGCTTTTAAAAATTTTATTCAGTGTTGAGAAGTTATGTTGATGATGTTTTAGTAAATTGGTACTATGTGTTTGTGTGTTCTCTATAGCATGATTGTTAATTTGCTGTAATTTTCTAGTCCACATATGTAAGTTTAAATTTTCAGAATATTTGGATGTGGCCAAATGTAAGCATGCCTTGTTTCTCTTATTGATTTAATGCTGGCATAGATTGATGTCTTTAGGCATTCATACCTGGGAGAGTATATGACTTTGATATTATAACGACTTGTTTCAGCAATTCTATAACGTAACTTACTTACGATAAATACTCGAGATTACCCAGAGCCTTTCTTTATCTGATGCGATGAATTCGTTTCAAATTTTCTTACATATAGTGTATGTCTGGGTTTTAAGGAATTACGGTAATAATACCCTCTAGTTTCTCCAAAGTTGCTGGCTATACGAGGAATGCTCTATTAATTCGTGCAGGGGCCCTTAATATGACCTTATTGTTGCGCTTAGACTATATACCTTCGTTTCGCATCTACGCTATTTTCTATAGTTCACGGTGATGAAAACCCTCGATTCTGCGTTATGACGTATTAATTGATATTCCGACTTGATATTTTACAGGTGAATTCGTCGTTCCTACGAGGACCTTATAAAAAGTTCATGGGTCGCGAAGGCTTAGAAGCGACTGTGCTCGGATTGAAGTTCAAAGTACAACCGGAACATTTTCGCAACGGAGACATGAAGCTGAAGTGCTTGGCTACCATTGCTACGGTGTACTGGCGTTCGAACGAAGAAAGCGTTGAAGGAGAAAAACAACACAAACCTCCGGTCATGGAGATAAAAAAGACGGAAGAATTGGACGATGATAAATCGCGAGCGGATCGCGTTCAAGGTGAAGAAATGCTGTAATTTTTTTTTTTTCTGATAATTGTTTCGATAGTAATATGATTTTTGTTTTGATTTCAGCGTCGAGTGGTTGTCGCAGTAAATGCAATTGGCATCTGCTGAATTATTTACCATTGCTCAGTTTTCACGCCGTTATTGTTCCTATCGTAGCGGTTAGATGACTCGTTTTACCGTTATCGTTACCTTTGAATATTGCAAGCTGAACGTTTCGAATGTGAAACGTTATTAAAACCTATGTGATGTTATATAATTGGATTTTTGTGATTATAATCTCGGATGCTTTTTTTAAAAATGATTTTAAAACGCGGCGACGACGATGGGAAGGTTTGTTTGCGCGTTGGCGACAAATTAAAAGCGGCAGCATTTTTACTGCTGGGAAGTTTTTATATTTTTTATAACGCTAAGGTGCGTACGTGTCGTCATATCGACGGTAATTTTTCCGAGTCTTTATGGTCGCTTTAATGTTCCGTAGCTTAAGGCTTTATGGGCCTCTAATCCGGATTTCGTTTCGGTGGTATTTTTATTTTGGTGAAATATTGATAAATCTTCTTTTAAACGCGACTGTTTCCTATACGAATTGGCGAAAAGCCGCCGTTAAAATGGTCGACGTTGTTTCCTGCGATGTTCTCGTCTTCGTCGCCGATTTGTATAGTTAAGGAGGCTTTCTCCGCGTGTGTAATATTTGTTAACGTATTCGCGAAATTAAGATGTGCACAAATATTTGCAAGGTTTTTTTTGTCTCTCTTTCTTTCCTCATTACCTTGATGTTGGCTTTTTGTAGTCGGTACATAGTACATACCAATAGCCTTTTGTCGGATCTCTTATTTAAAGAATTTAAAAATTGGGAAAAAGCAATCACTTAATTTTCAAAAAATTCGTTAGTCTTCCTTATTAGTTTTTTTAATTGGTGCAGCCCAATTACGCTCGTTGGAAGTAACATTATATTTATTCTTTACTCGGATTTCGATATCTAACACGTAGAGAAAAATTATTCAATATTTGAATTTTAAATGAAAGAAAAAAATTGTACGACCTTCAGCTATTTAGCTTATCAGTGGACGATTCAATGGCCCGATTGAATTTTTCAATTATGTAATTTTTTTGTACAACATATCATCGTTACGTATCAGCTCCTAGTCAAATAAGTTACATATACGTAATTATTACTTATAAGGAATACGTGTATTTTACCTTCTTTTTTTTTTTACATTGTATAAAAAATTGTAATTATCGTGTACAGCATATTATTGTAATTTGTTTTAAATGTTGAAAGCTATTTACACCAGTATTGATTAAGCTTTACGCAACTTTATGATTTTCACTTACTCAATAGAATTTGTGAATCTATTTTGTTTTTCCCCTTGTGTATGAGAATTTAATTTTTCATTTTATATATGTTTTAAGAAATAAAGTATTACGATGTATTGTTTTATATATATTTTCCAAGCTTAATATTTGAGATATTTGTGGTTGTTGATGGTTTCTGCGACTTCTATGATTTCGATTTCACCTTTATTTTTCTCTATGTGCCACCACATCAATAATGATGGATTCATATTGAGATTCGGTGGTAAGTTTTATTAACCATTATTCTTGGAACTGGAATAATTTCGTTTTTCTGTTACCATATATTATAAAATCGGATGGTTAAAATGTCCATTGGATTTGTGAAGTTAAAAACGAAACTTCTCTCGATTTTTTTTTTGATAAAAAAATTTTGTACTAAATTTCTTCGCTTAAAAGTGTCTCAGAAAGGGCGAACCCGAAGAAAGAATTTCTGCCATAGTTTTGTGAAAGGAAACGTTTGCAATGAAATACGGGCAATTTCCTCCGAAAATATAATTATTTTTGTTGCGCTAAGGGGGAAACCGATCACATATTCGAAATCAGCGTATTGGACTTGATAAGAATCATTTGAAACGTTCGCATCGAAGCTGACGAATAATAATCAACGCCTTATACGAAGCAATATGCAACTTTGTTAGCAAATTTGAAATTACAAAAAACAATATAAATCGTTGAGGTACGATATAAGCAATGAACGACACATCAATTTGGGGTGATCTGAGAAGGCTGGTGCCGAATTTGACGCAGATATTTACTTACTTCCGGTCGTCATCACTTACGGGAGAAATTACTCATTAAATTGCATCCATCTTGGCAGGAATGCGTGCTATGTTGAAAGTGACCGCAGAAATGGATTCCTAGAGTATGAGAACCTCTATCTAGACACTTTGCACGACAAAATCTGACACAAAATTATTTTCGTCAAAAAACGAAGAAGCCTATAGGTCGTGGATTTTTCGAAATTTCGACGATTCCAAAAATGTCGAGATAAGTGTCGATTTCCACTAATTCGAGGTCGCTGATTCCGAATATGATGATATTTTTTGGCGCTCTCCCCTCCTTCATGGAGAAATCGCGATTTTTTTGAAAAAAACGCAGTTTTAGAGGTGATTGAGGGGAGAGCGCCGAAAAATATCATCATATTCGGAATCAGCGACCTCGAATTAGTAGAAATCGACACTTATCTCGAGATTTTTGGAATCGTCGAAATTTCGAAAAATCCACGACCTATAAGCTTCTTCGTTTTTTGACGAAAATAATTTTGTGTCAGATTTTTTCGTGCAAAGTGTCTAGACACATGTTTTCGGACCCGAGAAACCCATTTCTGCAGTCAGTTTTTCAAAATCATTCGTATTCACCGAGCTAAACACAATTTTCTATCAAAAACGTCAATTTGGGGGGGTAAGGTGGGGTCAGTAGTTGAATCTGATAACATATTCGAAATCAGCGTGCTCGATTTAGTAAAAATTAATTCAAACATTAAGAAAAACACAGCACAGTAAGAATTATGCGTTGTTTAAAAAATTGTGAAAAGTACTATTCTCCTTATATCAACTAGTATGCAACTTTACTGGCGTATTTTGAAAATATCGAAAATTCCTCCATAATTCGTTAGGAATTACTTGGAACAATGAACGAAGTGACATTTTCAACTAAATCGAGCACGCTGATTTCGAATATGTTATCAGATTCAACTATTGACCCCACCTTACCTAACAAAATGGAGTTTTTGACCAAAAATCCTATTTATCTCAGCGGAAACGCAATATTTGGATAAACTGACTGCAGAAATGGGTTTCTCGTGTCCGAAAACATATATCTAAACACTTTGCGCGACGAAATCGGACACAAAATTATTTTCGTCAAAAAACGAAGAAGCCTATAGGTCGTGGATTTTTCGAAATTTCGACGATTCCAAAAATCTCGAGATAAGTATCGATTTCTACTAATTCGAGGTCGCTGATTCCGAATATGATGATATTTTTCGGCGCTCTCCCCTCCATCACCTCTAAAACTGCGTTTTTTTCAAAAAAATCGCGATTTTTCCATGAAGGAGGGGAGAGCGCCAAAAAATATCATCATATTCGGAATCAGCGACCTCGAATTAGTGGAAATCGATACTTATCTCGAGATTTTTGGAATCGTCGAAATTTCGAAAAATCCACGACCTATAGGCTTCTTCGTTTTTTGACGAAAATAATTTTGTGTCAGATTTTGTCGCGCAAAGTGTCTAAATAGGGGTTTTCGAACCTGCGGAATTCATTTCCACGCACAATCTCAAGATTACATGGGTTTTTGCTCAGATTGAGATAATTTAATGTATAATCACGTTATAGAATGGCGGGGGAAAAGGTTATGCAAAAACTAATGTTAGAATCTGCTTTATCGACATCAAGTTAGTCGAAATCGACATCTTGTTCATCACTATCACCCAATTCCATCGATTTTTAATGATTTTTCAATTTTTTCCATATATGTTAGTAAAGTTGCATACAACTAAGTAAAAGGCGCTAGTTTTTTTCACGTTTTTATAAAGAATGAATATTTTTCACTCGCTCGGAGTTTTTGTTTGATTATTGCAATTGAGATTTACTAAATGGAGTACCCTGATTTCGAATATGTCATCAGATTTGATCGGCCCTCCGTTCCCATCCCTCAAATCGGCATTTTAAACTTGAAAGAATGTAAATCTCAATACAAACCTACAAAACTGACCATGAAAATGAATCATTCGTGCTCAAGGTTATGTTCCTGCTAATTCTTATCAGTCTCTTATACTCGGCATTCCATTTCTCTAAACTTCATCGAATAGTTCTCTGGGGAATCTACAGGCAAATACAGTCAACCTCATGTTTCAAAATGTATTATTCCCTGCCCAAGAATTTTTGGGATTGGAGGTATTTATAAAACACTGGAGCTAAGTTTTAAGGAAAATTAAATTTTTGAGCTTTATGGAGAACCTCTACCTCGTCTTAAAGTTAAAACTTCATTTTGAGTTTGATCAAAAAAGTGAAAAAAGGGCACTAAGAATGTGACAGCCAAGAAATAAAACAGAAAAGGTTTAGATTTGAATTGGGGTTGAATTGCATCGAGCCATTGATGTGCATAATACTTTCGAGCAAAAAATTATCGTTTTATTTGCATTTAGTTCTTTTTTCAATTTTTATTTCACTTGTTTTTCGTTTTCTATTATTTAGTAAAATCTCATGCAATGAAATTTGGAGTTAAAAAATAGTAAAAAGAATTCATGGTTCTGTTAACCATGCCGTTGATTTCGTACAGCTATACTTATTCAGAATTAAGATCAATCTTCACAAGTTACAGATTTATTTTATTCATTACACTAAATCGATGCGGTAATCGACAATTCATACATCAAAATGATACATGATATTCAATAAAATTGAAGTAAAAAATATTCGTCATCGAATACTTAGTAACTGAAGCAAAACAAATCACTTAATTTTTTTTTTTAGTAACACAACACGTACATGTATACACACAATATGATATCCTTCTAAATATTTATACAAGAACCCATCATCATCCCCGTTTCTTTCGATTTAGCTCTTGGTAACAATTAATCGAAATCCAACTTCTTGAAAGATCCATCAATTCCAAATATATCACCGGCGTTTTTCGCTTTACCAGCTCGTTTCGACTCATCTACGCGACCAAGTTTATCATCATCGGCGAACCATTGTTTATATTCCTCCATTTTTTGATTACTAACTTCTGCAAAATGTTAAAAAGGAAAAGAACAGGATAATTTTGATGCTTAGATACAGCGAATATATAAGTACACACACTGAGGTATAACTCACTGGTTAATTCTTGTACAGACGGAGCTTTGCCACCGAAATTAGAGGGAAAGCATTCTTGAGGAATATACTTGTATAAAGACTGTATGTCATTGTTGGAGTGGATACTTATCTGATAAATTTGAAGAATGTAATTAAGAGGCCAGCAAGGGCTTGTAAAGAAATAAAATAAGTAACGAAAAAGAACAGGCTTACCATATCATACAGTTCTTTTTTCATAACCGGTCGCATTACCGCCAAAAACTGATTGACCAAAGGGATCGCGTTAAATATATGTATACCCTTCAGACGAAGTGGTAAACCATCCTAAAAAATTGGAATCCATGAGCTATTTAGATCATCAAACGATATGTCGGATCTGGCTAGATTCTTACTTGGACATAATAAATAATTTCCTTAATTATTCCAAAGTTAGCTGTAAGTCTAACGAAATGGCCTAACGAAAATCCTTTGGCGCTAATCACAAGCCTCCAGCCAGCACCGAAAGGGGTTAGATGGCCTTCTATGTCCAGTATGGATAATGCAAATCTTAGGGTTTTTGCTGTAGAAAAGTTTTCGGCGTTTTCGTCGCTTAAACCGGCAATTATGAGGTGATCTCTTTCAGGTGAGAGTTCGGGTAATATAGACATATACCTAGTTTATGGAATAGGAATAAGATGTTTAATAAATTAGAAATGGAATCTCCAACCACCGCACAAATTGTGTACCTAGTCGTGCTACAGTCGTGAATTAATCGAAGGTGATCAAAAGAAGTGATTCGGAAGAGTCAGTAATGAGAAATTAAGCTCAAAGGATTTCCGTTGCAGCCAATAGAGAGAGGAAAGCATAGTGTATTTACAACTATCTATTAAGTGAGTTATATTTTTAAATAAATATAGAAATAAAGCTAAGCACAAGAACCAGGAGTCAACTAAGAATTTGACTTCATCTCAAGACTCTTAACTTTAAAGCATATTTTACAAGTTCACTCTGAGCCCACTTCAGCTCCAAAGCAATTCTCCAAACTTGATTCTGACTTCACCCTTAACTTTGGAGCAACTTGCTAAACCAGACTTAAGCTACACTTTGACTTCGAGGTTGCTAGTGAAATTTAACTGACTTTAGCTCCGAAGTCAGTTCTGAAATTACTCTGACTTTGATATTTGCCTCCGATCGCATTCTTGACTCTAGAACAATTCTTCAAATGTTATCCCGAATCCGCTTTGGTTCTGTAGCTAAGGCCAAATTTTGTATCTTTTTACTTTAAATCCAAAAGAAATTGCAGGTTCTTAATCTCAAGCATCATAATGATGATACAAGAACTACTGTGCATTTATGTGAGTGCAATGTTGTCAGTTAGGGTCATCTCCAAGAGCGCCTCTTCCAAAAAAGCATTGTTAGTAACTAGAAATAACCAGTGCTGTAGGAACGAACATATGTCTGTTCTTGTTCCTCTTCTCGTTCCTAGAAAGACCCAGCCAGTTGATCCTGTTCCTGACTCGTTCTTATTCTCAATGTTTCCACTGTTCTCGTTCCATTCCTCGTTCTTTTAATTCTTTACAATGTTGTTATCAATCCTTTATGGTCTCGTTCTTGTTCGTTCTTCGTTCTGTTTTTGTTCTTCAACTTTTTCGGTTGTTCTTTCTTTCTTTCTTTTTTAGCTGAGTTTTTAACAAAACGATAGCTATTACAGCCTACCTGATTTGGGAAGGGAAGGTCGGGGGAGGGTGGGGTTTTCAAATCTTTGCGTTTCAGACCATTTGTAATCATCTGGCAAATGTCCAACTTTTTAGTATATATATATTTTTTTCCCCACGCGTAGCGCCGGCGAGTATTCATAAAATTCGCTCAAAATTTGGTGAGGAACTCTTCTTGCAAATACGCAAAAATAGTTTTTTTGTTTTTTCGATAAATTTCAAAATGGCGGATCACTCAAATTTTGAGGGGGGCTGGAGAAGGGGCAAATAGCTCAAATTTTTCGTTTTTGATTTCATATGAAAGAGTGAGTCACGGATACTAACATATCCAAATTTCAGCTTCTTGAGTGCATATTGAGAGGAGTTAGATCAAAAAACGGCTTTTTGAGGAAGTTTTGAGTCATGAAATTTCTTGAATCTTCCATATCTCCCCACCAAATCAAGTTAAAGAGGTCAAATTTTGTGTGTGAGGTTAGTTGGTGACCACAATATGACCTCTTGAATTTGGATCAAAATGGATTCAAAATGGCGGATTATCAAAATTTTGAGTAGAGCTTGAGGAGCCTCAAGTTGGTAAAAATGTAATTAATATGAATTCATATGGTTATTGGGGATAAGTTGTATACTATATCCCGAATTCACTTCCATACATGATGTTGGAGGGGGAAGGCGGGGTTACCTAAAATAGTGGTGGGGTACAGGAGGGGTCGAAAATTTTTTATTGCTGTGTCATATGATAAAATGAGCCCAAGTGAAAAACGTATTTTTATTTTAGCTTCCTCAGTGATTTTGGAGGGGAGTTAGAGCAAAAAACGGCTTTTGGAGGGGAAATTGCTGCAGGAAATTTCATGAATCTTCCATATCTCATCACCAAATCGGCCTAGAATGGTCAAACTTTGTGTGTAGGATTAGTTTGTGACCAGAATATAACCACTTAAATTTTGAGTCAAAATGGATCCAAAATGGCGGATTATAATGATTTGAAGATAATTTGAGGACCCTCAAATAGTTATAATTTGAGAAATATGTGTTCGCATGATTATTTCATGGCAAGAAATACTACATTTGTGCCAAATTCAACTTCTTAAGTGTTTTTGGAAAGGATAGGGTAGGGGTTTTCAAACTTGGTATTGGGTGTGGCCTGTAGTCATGAATGGTTAAGCAAGATTATGAGTAAATCAAAACAAGCTCCAGTTAAAAACTCAGCTCCAGTAATGCGGCATGGCTGCTTACGTTTTTTTTTTTTTATAACGTGTTTACAGTTTATGTTGTTGTTGAAATTAATTAATTAATTGAAGCTAATAATTAAAAAAAAAAATACTTATATGGGTGTATGTAGCACTTGCCCGCTTTTAAGTATAAGTTTCTTATTTTCTCTTTCCCTTCATGATATCTATTAATTGTATAATAAACCATGAACTTTCAAAAGAACGAAGAACAACAAAAAATTACATTGTTCTTATTCTTGTTTTCGTACCTTAACACTGTACATTAGTTGGTTCTCGTTTTGTTCTTCGATCTTTCAGTTTGAAAATATTCTGTTCTCGTTCTGTTCTTTGTTCTTCAGATATATCACTTTTATGTTCTCATTCTTGGTCCTGTTCTTCAGGAACAATGAAAATTCTCCGTTTTTGTTGTTCTTCGTTCTCGTTCTTGGGTTTGTTCCTACAACACTGGAAATAACTACTAATAACTACAAGTAAACTAGTAGTTACACAAATGAATAGTAGTGAATTGTTACAAGTTACTAGTAGTTCAGTAGCAGTGATTACAAGTTGGTGAATGGAGTAGTATTTCTTCACTAGTTGTACCATGATTACTAGTTTATTTTACTACTAGCTGTAGCTCGTGATTACAAGTTTAAGAACAGGGTACTAGTTTACCACTACTAGCAGTCCTAATATACATTAATTCTTGAATAAAAGAGTAGTTTGTAACTGCTAGTGCTTCTCCTGGTTACAGTTTGAAGAATGAAACATACGTTATAGTAGTGAGAAACTATTATCTCGTTCTTCAGTTATAGTTTTCATGAAGAGCATAATAGTGCTCAAGATAGCAACTACTAATTATACTAGTAATAAATAGAGCAACTAGCAGTTTTGCAGTTCACTAGTAGTACTCAAGATATTAATAATAATTACTAGTGTTCTAATAGTAGTCTATGTAGCACTTTGCTCCTCTTAGATGAAATGTGTGGCAGTAATGCAAATAAGGAATTATTTAATTTAACTGTAGTAGAAGTGCAATTACGTGCACTTCCCTCAACAAATTCGAAGACTGTCTACACATATTAAGTGAACCAATAGCTTAAATGCAACTTTAGGTGTTGTAAATTTTTGGAAACCATTTTCTATCTTAGATGATAAGACCTTGAACTATGATCAATAATTGAGCCAGCACGCTATTAATAATCGTTGATAAAAACCAACCTCGTTGAATGGTTTTCAGGACTCCCAGTTTAATGTAAGTACTGATTACTTGTAGTAATGTTTTTCAATAATAATCACTACAATTTACTAGTAGTGGTCACTTCTAATAAGTAAGCATTTGCGGTAGTGATCATTACTAGTTACTAGTAGTACTTTTTTTGCAAGGACCAACTTATACACCACCATGAAACTGTCATTATAAGGATTATATTCAGTTTGCTAGATTTTAAGGCCCCAGATGGAGCAATTACGGAATCTGATGCAGCAGAGCTCGCAAACCCTGCAGGACTTCTTTTTCAACTACGGTGTTGATGAGTTGCCTCATACAGTGTTGTAGGAACGAACATATGTCTGTTCTTATTCCTGTTCTTGTTCCTGGAAAGACCCAGTCATTTGATCCTGTTCCTAACTCGTTCTTATTCTCAATGTTTCAACTGTTCTCGTTCCGTTCTTCGTTCTTTTAATTCTTTACAATGTTGTTCTCGTTCTGTTCTTTGTTCTTTCAATTCTTTATGGTCTCGTTCTTGTTTTGTTCTTCGTTCTGTTCTCGTTCTTCAACTTTTTCTTTTGTTCTTTCTTTCTTTCTTTCTTTCTTTCTTTTTGATAACGTGTTTACAGTTTATGTTGTTGTTGAAATTGAAAACTAATTAATTGAAGCTAATTAATAAAAAAAAAAAAAAAAAAGGATTTATATGGGTATACGCAGCATTTGTCCGCTTTTAGAAGTTTTTTATTTTCTCTTTCCCCTCATGATATCTATTAATTTTATGATAAATCATTAACTTTCAAAAGAACGAAGAACAACCCGAAATTACATCCGTTCTTGTTTTTGTTCTCGTTCCTCAGCATTTTACATTAGTTGGTTCTCGTTTCGTTCTTTGATCTTTCAGTTTGAAAATATTCTGTTCTCGTTCTGTTCTTTGTTCATACATATCAGTTTTATGTTCTCGTTCTTGGTTCTGTTCCTCAGGAACAATGAAAATTCTCTGTTCTTGTTGTTCTTCATTCTCGTTCTTGGTTCTGTTCCTCAGGAATAATGAAAATTCTCTGTTCTTGTTGTTCTTCGTTCTCGTTCTTGGGTTTGTTCCTACAACACTGGCCTCATATAACTATGGCCAAAGTATGTAAAGGGGTTGAAGGATTTATTAAAGGAAAGATAGATAGCCATGCAGCAGAATGTGCTTTAGGAACAATAGAATAAATTTCTACTACTTGGTGGAAAGGTGGCAAAGGAGAAAATATGTTTTTAGGCTTGGTGCCTATATCAGGGGAATGAACCAGAGACACTCAAAATTGGTTGGAAGCTATAACCCTCTTAAATGAGTTTTAATTTTCAGTCCATAGATAAATTTGAAATAAGCAGATGAAATTTGCATTTTCATTCTGTGAAAAACAGAATTAAAAGTCGAAAATCTATGAAATATTTTTTCCAAGATTTTAGAGATTTTCGACAGTACTGGAGCTAGAATTTTCTATGGTTGAAAAGCCCGCTCCTGCAACCGCAGCGGCGCTATCACATACTGCAGTTCAAAATCTCAAGAAAATTGAAAAAGATACAGTTAGAGCAAGAAAATATATAAGAAATAATGCCAGAGCTAGCTAGGATGCCTCTAGTTTAGCAGGCCCATATTCGCTAGATGCGAATCTTTGAGGAGTCGGCTTGACTTGGCTTTAGAGTCAGTATCGGAGTAAAACTCATTTGGAAACATTTCAATTCCAAATTCGTAGTCAATCCCGGTCCTTGCCTTAGTATTTACCAAATATTCACCTCATGCACCAGCACCACCTACCTGCATTAAAGCGAAAGATTTCTTCAACAATGAAGGCGAAAGCTTGGTCAAATGTCCGAAACCAGTTCCGCTAAAATTGTAAGCGATTCGTATACCTTCCTCGAACGAATGCTCATTATACATGATGTCCAAAAAAGTGAACAGACCTCTCATACACGTTTGCAAATTAAATTTAGAGGCATCAGAATCAGCGAGACCAAATAACATTACTCTGCATCCATCAGGACACAGTTGATCCAGTTGCATGTAATACCTTTGAAAATAAGCATCGTTTTAATTGCACGCTTATTTACGCATCGCCCGCGCCCTCGTCTATGTCAGTTGGAACTCAAGGTTACTACACGGGCGTTCGGCCAGTATTTCGTATCACACGCGATTACACCGCATAACCAGTTGATGTTATCGGTGAAGTATATTTATATTCTCACATTATTATTATTATTATTATTATTATTATTATTATCATCATCATATATATATTTTTTTTTCAGCTATCGACGTTTATATGAGATATCATTAGATGTATTACGTGCTAATTTGAGTCTTGTTCTACTCGTAGGACTAATATAATTGTATAGAACGAATGAAGATGTAAAATGTGATTCTTATAACGTGCATGTTCCACCACAGTGCGTAAAAATGGAATATCAGAAATTAAAATCGAAGTGCTCAAAGTGTAGGAAGGTGATGTATTGTGCTATACCTCGACCTTTGTCTCAGAAAAGTCTCAACGTTCAGAACTTACACCACTTTTGTAGCTTCAGCGAATTCTTTAGGATTTCGGCCACTGAATAACTCAGGAGCGTGGGTGCGTATCGAATAATATGAATCAATGGTGTTCTTTGTCAGCTCCAAGGCGCAATAACAACTATGTAAAAATATGGCTATTTGACGGTCTGGAAAATTATTAAAACTCTTATGTAAACTAGTAATAATACTCAAAGTATTCAAGATTTCTATTAAGTATAATGAAAGCTGAAAACCTCTTTAGAACAATGAGTGAAGCATGAAAGATATTTTATGAAGCTACTCGCCTGTTATTTCTGGTAAATGATTTTGTTTCTTTAGCCATTCTTTGATGGACCTGATATCAGATTTTTTCACATGGTCAGGAATTTTTTTATCCTTAAAATATTTATCCAGAGGGGCTGTGGATCTCGACATTATTGATTAGCAATTTTCTGAAAAAAAAAAATAAAATACTAATCATGGTTTGGTTACATAGAGTTCAACCAGTGATCAGGGCATCATTGACATTGGACACATCAGACAATTTCAAGAGAAAACGTGTCTTGAAACTTGTCAAATGATCTAAAAACAAAGTAATTATGTAAAAAAAAAATAACGTAAAAATCTTCGGAATCTGGAAATGAAATTGTGCTACTCTTCTTCCCGAGGTATACCCCAAACAAGTTGGGGTGCTGGGGAAACATCCGCACCCCCATCTCTTCCCATTGAAAGAGCTGATTTTGGGAGAGCTGTCGTCCGTTTTAAGAGGGTTTGGGTATACAGGATGAGGGATAGTTTTTAAAATATTGTTTGAAATGGTCTTTTTGTATTGTATTTGGTGATAAAAGCTTTCCTAGAAATTATATTTGAGTTTTCCTGTTATGTACAAAGCCTGAAATAGTGAAAAATGAGAAAGGAGGGGGAGAGGGAGACGAAAATTAGTGCATCACATAGCACAAACGCAGCACAAGCGATTGACACTACATTCAAGCCGATTGAATTATTTTCAACCGTTTTAGAGACCTTTTTAAATTATATTTCCCCAGCTGGTCTGTTGGAAGAAAATTGTTTCAGTGATGTGTTCGAACGCTACGCGCCAAAAATTTTTGGTATTTCTTTCGACCCCTTCTCAAAAAAACGTTCGGAAGAGGTGGGGGCGCGGACGTTTCCCCAGCACCCCAACTTGTTTGCGGTATACCTCGGGAAGGAGAGTAGCAAAAATGACAGGATTCGCGGCACAAACTAGCACAAACGAATGCACTAAATTTCATTTCCAAATTCCAGAGTGGGGTGTTGGGGAAATGCACTTATCTTGAGCTTCCAGCATAGAGTCAAAGTAGAATGCAAGCTTTTTAGTATTAGGCCAATGCATTTAGACATTGAGGTCGGAAAAATTCCCATCAAAGCGATTTTTGGTATGGTTGTTAGAAACACCATTCCAAACAACATACTAAAAGTCCTGATCCCTAGGTGTGGAGCGTATCCCCCCAGGGGGGAAATGTCCCCCCAAAATCAGTTTTTGGCCCCTATCCCCTCCGCATTTGGCCCTAGCGCAAAAAGGTTTCAATAAAATTTATTCTCCTTTCAATTCCCTATAAAATGAGTCATAAACCATTTTTCAAGGAAGAACGAGTGTGGAGCTATGGCTTCCTAAAGATGAGTGGTTTGGAGGTGTGTTATGAAAAGTCGCTATAAAAAAGTATTACGATTATTATAAATTGTTTTAATGGTTATATATTATATTGAAGCCTAAGATAATTTTCCCTGACAAATCGAAACCACCCTCCTCTTCCCCCACCACCATTATCAGAAGAACCCCCCTTCCGTATAATGAATTTGTTTTAATGACACAGCCAATTTATTCTAATTTCGACATAAAAAAATTACACCAAATATCTACGAGTCGCGCATGCTTTTCGTATCCTTATTGGGGGGAGGGAGCAGCCTATACTGCGAGACGATAATACTGTTTCTTGTAGCATTCGCTCAGGGTGAGGATTGTTGCGGCACGACAATATTACACATTTGAGGTATAAAGTACAGTTGCATTACGATGTCAAATGATGAAGCTCTATTTTTTATATACTAGCGAGTAGGGTACCTAGCTCTACTATTCCCTTGAATATTTCCAATGAGTTGGAAGTGTGTTTCTTACGAATTTAGTTTACAATCAGCAGCGGGAGGAAAAGTCATAAGAGCATAAAAAAAAAATGTAAATGAAGACAAATTTTTAGCGTCAATGCTTCAAGTCGTGGGCCATGAAAAAAATTTGGGCCCGGGAAACCGCCCATCTTCCCAAGGCTCAGGCCTGTTCACAATGGATGATATGTTGAAGTGTTTTATTAGTAATATTCAGTAACTGTTACTAAAAAAGGATTAGATTTCTCCTTAGAAGCAAGTAAGCTTTGGAATGATCCTCTGGAATTCGCATCTAGCAAATACGGTCCTGGCAAACCCAAGGCACCCAAGCTAGCTCTGGCATCATTTCTTATGTCTCCATACCAGAACTATTTCTTCTTCAAATCTCCAGAAACTCCGGATTACAGCATGTGCCAGAGCAACTGTGGTTACGGGAGTGGGCTTTGCAACCTTGGAAAGTTCCACCTCTAATGACATAATTTATCCTAATGGTCCCAAGGCACACTCTGTTGCTGGATTGTCTATTCTTTCTACAGCCAATTATTCTTCAATCACTTTCCATAGCTTGACCACGGGTATATGTGGCAGCTCATCAACATAGGATTTGTGAGTTCTGCTACATCAGATTTTGTAAGTGCTCCATCTGAGGCCTTAAAATCAGGCAGTTGAGAAAGGAAATACGATATAATTATATTAATAAAAGTGGTATGGTTGCATAAGTTGGCGCTCCAAAAGGGAACCCTTATTGACACCATTCCACTCATGTAACTGATAACTGCACAGTTAGTTCTTTTATTATCAGCCGAAACTCCTATGGGCCCCTGATACATAGGTGATAGTGAGTTATGGAGCACAATAAGCTATAAATGCCCGAAGTGGCCAGTGCTTGTAGCACCCAATTAGATCTGAACCTGAACCTGAAGCTTCGTAATGATGGAAAACATAAATTTTTAGAAAAAAAAAAAAAAAATGCGAATGTAACTGTGCATATCGTATCCTCAGTGCAACAAGCCACATCTCAAAAAAAATTGCAATTACAAGAAAGCCACATCTCAAAAAAGTACTTCTTTTTACATACATTTTTGGGTACAATTAATGTAAATCGATAAAAGTGTGACAGATAAACTAAATTAGCTCATTTTACTCCAAAAAAGTATAGGATTTGTTGAATTTTTACATGCTTTCTTTGAGATGTGGCCTTATTGCACTGAGGATGCGATATATTGTGCCTAATGTTGCGTCGTAATATAAGCCGCCCCCTCCCTCCAAACAAGGATACGAAAAGCACGTGTAACTCGTAGATGTTTGGTGTAATTTTTCTATGTCGAAATTAGAATAAATGGGCTGTGTCATTGAAACAAATTCATTATACGGAAGGGGGGTTCTTCTGATAATGGTGGTGGGGGAAGAGGAGGGTGGTTTCGATTTGTCAGGGAAAATTATCTTAGGCTTCAATATAATATATAACCATTAAAACAATTTATAATAATCGTAATACTTTTTTATAGCGACTTTTCATAACACACCTCCAAACCATTCATCTTTAGGAAGCCATAGCCCCACACTCGTTCTTCCTTGAAAAATGGTTTATGGCTCATTTTATAGGGAATTGAAAGGAGAATAAATTTTATTGAAACCTTTTTGCGCTAGGGCCAAATGCGGAGGTGATAGGGGCCAAAAACTGATTTTGGGGGGACATTTTCCCCCCTGGGGGGATACGCTCCACACCTAGGGGTCAGGACTTTTAGTATGTTGTTTAGAATGGTGTTCCTAACAACCATACCAAAAATCGCTTTGATGGGAATTTTTCCGACCTTTGGCGTATTTCATGTCTAAATGCATTGGCCTATATCTAGCCAAATTATTCTTCATGCAAAATTCTTATATTTCAACTTTCATGTTATTTTTGTACAAATTTCCTGTCATGGAAACAAGGTTCACAAAGTGTAAACCTCTTCTTGTTTTGTGAAAAGTTTAGTAAGGCTAAAAAGAAAACTGCTTCGTTTGAATAGTTTTACAGTATAGGTATGGGCACTATCTAGGTAACTATTTATTAACCTTAACCTGCCAAACGCCCACATCACATGTGCGAGTGAAAGACACCCACTTCACGGGTGCGAAAAGGAAGGATGCCCGCGAGATGCGTGCGAAGAAGAAAGAAGCAGAGATTGCTGTGAGAAAAAAATGAACGCAGGATAAATGCAGAGTTGTATATTGTGTCCGATTTCTCGTACGACTGTCAGACAAGAAATAATAATGGTATAAAGCAAACGGGCGTATTTATAATGGTGCGTACCTTGTCAGTGTTGCCACGGATTAAAACTTAAAATTAGTTAAATCGATTCGTGAATCATATTGCGAGAGTTGTTTTGCCCGAACGTCCACAACAGGAACCCAGAGATTAATTTTTTATTTCCTTTCCACATTTCGTAAATGTTCCACTGAGATTATAGTGATAATATTCAAACGAAGCCGTTTTCTTTTTAGCCTTAACAAATTTTTTCACAAAATAAGAAGAGGTTTTCGCTTCTAAATATTATTATCATGTTAGGAAATGTGTACAAAATAACATGAAAATTAGAATATTACAATTATTATGCATAGAGAATAATTTGGCTACTAAATGTAGCATAGTGATTTGTATTCTCATTCCATAACTATCATAATATAAAGCATATTCGAACAAAAATTTAAAAAGTGACATATTTTTATTATCAGCTTCAGCTTCATTCTTACTAGATGGATCAGCAGCGAAAACAAGATAAATGAAAAAGAATCTTTTATGCGAATGAATATTGAAAACACAAATTCGCTGATAACAGTCTGAGTCTACTCTCGAAGTCCCGATCCACTTCTGAATTTATACTTTGTGA
Organism: Phenacoccus solenopsis; assembly: GCA_009761765.1. Taxonomy (NCBI): domain Eukaryota; kingdom Metazoa; phylum Arthropoda; class Insecta; order Hemiptera; family Pseudococcidae; genus Phenacoccus; species Phenacoccus solenopsis. The sequence continues at coordinate 61,042 of VFXL01000367.1, read as the reverse complement.
TGCTTTGGGCTTATTTTTATTTTTTTAAATTTTAAACAATGAAATTATGCTCAACTCTTATCTTTCAGGGGTTTCCAAAAATTCCCATATGTAAGTTTATGCTATTTTTAAACTAAATAAGCTATATTTTGGGAATCTCTAAGAAATGAAAGTTGCGCAGAATTGCATAGTTCGAATTTCAGAGAGCAAATTTGACATCAAATCAATACCATAAATTCGATTTACAATATTTCATTAGTGCATCATTCAATTTGGAAAACGTGACACAAATTATGTATGCATTAAAATATATATATATATATATAGTGATCTATGGTCAAAGTGGCATCAGTTTGCACATTCCTCAGAAGTGCATCTAATGTCACATTAACGACACCACAATGGCGAACGGAATGTATAATATCATAGGTTTTCTTAGAAACAAATTTTTAAAATGATGCCACTTTACCTGTAAACATCAAAAAAATGAGGCTACTACGACCGTAGACCGAAAAAAATTTTTTTGTATGAAAAATAGAATATTAAAGGTAAAGTGGCATCACCCAAATAACCACACCAGTGACATCATGACACAAAGCTGAATCGATGAGCAATGTGATGGTAAAGTGGCATCAAAAAAAAGATGCCACTTTGTAAAAAAGATGCCACTTTACCTGTAGACAACGAAAAATGATGCTACTTTATCCATAGATAAATCTATATATATACATATGTAAGCAGATTTTCCAACTGCTTAAAAATATCAATAAAAATGAAGATTTAAATTTATCTGCCATTAAAAAAGGTAAGTATTAACGATCGAATGCGAGAAAATTTCCTTCTACCTATCAAAAAATTTTTCTTGAGAAGTTCCAAAATTTGATCTCACGTCAGTGAGAGAAAGGCGGCATATTTTGAGCAAGTTAATTTAACATATCTGCGAATCGATTAATCACAGTTTGGTGTATTTTTCACCTAATTAAATTCGAATAAATTTCAAACAACCAATTAAAAAACCGAAAGGAAACAAAAAAAGGCAAATATTTTACACGATTAAATTTTCAATACTCACCGCGGACAAACTCTTCACAAAAATAAAAATAAGGCTATTACAATATCGGGAACTACGTTATCTGCGCTAATGAAAATTATTTTTAATGAAATGGCGATAATTATTGGGTCATTAAGAAAGGTAAAATATTTGAATAAGAAATTAAAAAGGCGATAACACTACATTTACCACAATCAAACGTGAATACGCGGATTCGTTACAAGTTCGTCGGCGAAGTAACCAACTGGTTGTACAAACTGACCGAACTTTCGGCAGAAAATATTCCACAATACAATCGCAACGGCCTTGTAATGATACGTGCGAACTGTTGGCAAAATTTATGTCGCGAGACCGAACTACGTTACTAGAGTTTCAAAATCATTTCGAAGGAAAATAGGAATAGGGAAAACAAGCGTGGTATGAATTTGGTACTCGAAGAATTTCGTCCTTGGTTGCATCGAAAAAAATATGTACAAACGATGCCTAACATGCTAACGAAAATAATATCCGTTAAAAACGCATTCTTGACGTGTTTACGTTTTCATAATAATAACTTCAATAAATTACGAGAGAGCAATTGTTAAAATTTTATCTCAGTCAAATAAAATTTCCATTCGTTTCAAGCTGTTTTAAATGTATTAAAAATTTACTGAAATTTCTAGCACATTTCAAAAATACTTAGCAGGTGATTCTCGAGGTAAGTACAGGCCCCTAGACAGAGGGGTGAGAAAAGGCTGAGCCTCCCATAGAAAGTATGGGGTCACTATACGAAAGTGTCAACTAACAACAAAAAGAAGTTAAAACTCCCTCTAGAATTTGGTCAACTTCCCAGATGACAGGCTAGCTACGAGCCTTATCTAATCACTTGAAAAGTTATTTGCTGAAGTATTCGTGGAATATTGAAATTTCATTTATTAAATATTATTAGAAATAATTTCATCATACATTCGAATAACTAAATACGTAGAAAACTACAATTCAAAAAAATACTCACACGTTGAGAAATTTTCTCGTTCAAAAATAGCTAATATGAACTACGAAACGATAGAAGTTACGACACAAATACTTCGCATAAAGCGAACAAAACAATAAAAGAAAAGACGTCGCTGCTACAACTTCTCCGGTGTCGTGAGTGAATGAATCACAATATGAAAAAGACACACACGTTTTTCATTTAACAAACAAATTTCCAATCGCAGCATTTTTGTATTCCCCACTCTTTCCTTCCTGTAACAAACAAAATTCCTGAATGATAATAAAACCGGCCATTAAATGAATACAGATGCACACAAGTAGATAAATTAAAAAATTAAAATGATTAAAAGCTATTGTTAATTCGGAGGTCAAATGTTAAGGACAGAAGAAGATGAAATGAAGTCCAAAAAAATGAATTTGAAAATTTAGAATTACCTGCTGCCTACGCTATTTCTTTATTTGCCTAAAAAAATCTATTCTAACTAAGTGAATGAAATCTCATCGAAAATATTTTGAAAGCAAATGTGGAATTTGAGCCAGGAACAAAAATGATTCTTAGGAGCTTAAATGATTGGAATAGAATGAATGGGTGATTGGTTGTGAAAAATAATGAAATGGATAAATAAAAACAAAAAAAAAACGTAAGCAGCCATGCCGCATTACTGGAGCTGAGTTTTTAACTGGAGCTTGTTTCGATTTAGTAATAACCTTGCTTAACCGTTCATGACTACAGGCCACAGGGCCACACCCAATATCAAGTCTGAAAACCCCTACCCTATCCTTCCAGAAACACTTAAAAAGTTGAATTTGGCACAAATGTAGTATTTCTTGCCATGAAATAATCATGTGAACACATATTTCTCAAATTATGACTATTTGAGGTGCCTCAAATTATCTTCAAATTTTGATAATCCGCCATTTTGGATCCATTTTGACTCAAAATTTAAGTGGTTATATTCTGGTCACAAACTAATCCTACACACAAAGTTTGACCATTCTAGGCCGATTTGGTGATGAGATATGGTAGATTCATGAAATTTCCTGCAGCAATTTCCCCTCTAAAATCACTGAGGAAGCTAAAATCAAAATAGGTTGGTCACTTGGGCTCATTTTATCATACCGGGTGACTACTTGATTCGAGCACCCAAGCGAAAAAATTAGCTAAAAGGTGAATAAATTGAAAACATATATGTATTTTTGACAATGAAAGTATAAATTAAAATTGTGTATTTCATTGATAAACACTTTTAAGCATTAAATAAATATTATTTATGCCATTTATTGTTCTTAATATCATTCAAATATGTAATTTATTTGTATGAGAGAAAGATTTTTGCGCTTGGGGCGCTCGAATCAAGTAGTCACCCGGTATGACACAGCAATAAAAAATTTTCGACCCCTCCTGTACCCCCACCACTATTTTAGGCCGATAACCCCTCCTTCCCCTCTCCAACATCATGTATGGAAGTGAATTCGGGATATAGTATACAACTTATCCCCAATAACCATATGAATTCATATTAATTACATTTTTACCAACTTGAGGCTCCTCAAGCTCTACTCAAAATTTTGATAATCCGCCATTTTGGATCCATTTTGATCCAAATTCAAGAGATCATATTCAGGTCACCAATTAACCTCACACACAAAATTTGACCTCTTTAACTTGATTTGGTGGGGAGATATGGAAGATTCAAGAAATTTCATGTCTCAAAACTTCCTCAAAAAGCAGTTTTTTGATATAATTCCTCTCAATGTGCACTTAGGAAGCTGAAATTTGGATATGTTAGCGTCCGTGACTCACTCTTTCATATGAAATGAAAAACGAAAAATTTGAGGTATTCACCCTTTCTCCAGGTTCCTTCAAAATTTGAATGATCCGCCATTTTGAAATTTTCCGAAAAAATAAAAAAATTACTTTTGCGCATTTTTAAGGAGAGTCCGTCACCAAATTTTGAACGAATTTTATCAACACCCGTCGGCGCTACACCTGGGACACAAAAAACGAGATTTCCTCAAAAACAGGTTTTGCTCTAACTCTCCTCAAAATGCGCTTAAAAAGCTGAAATTTAGATATGTTGGTGTCTGCGGCTCACTTTTTCATATGAGATCAAAAACCAAAAATTGAGGTATTTGGCCCTTCTCCAGCTTCCTTCAAAATTTTAGTGATCCGCCATTTTGAATATTTTCGAAAAAATAAAAAATATCGTTTTGTTAGATTTCCAAGTAGACTCTCTTACCAAGTATTGAGCAAATTTCATAAATTACCGCCCGCGCTAAGCGTGGGGGAAAAATATATATATATACCAAAAAGTTGGACATTAGCCAGAGATGATTACATATGGTCTGAAAAGAAAAGATTTGAAACCCCCACCCTCCCCCCACCCTCCCATCCCCAATCAGGTAGGCTGCAAGAGCTGTCCTTTTTTAGTTAAAAACTCAGCTAAAAATGCAAATGATAACAAAAACCTTTTTAGTACCGGTAAAAGGTGAATAAATACTTGATAATTTTATGGGAAAACCTCAAAAATTTTTTGCCCGCACAAATTTCACATTATGGAAATATTTTCAAGTTATTTGATATCATATCAATCAATCCTACATCATATCCTGCTGAAAGTTCACCAACTACTAAAAATTTCAATGAAAGTTTCGTAACATTAGCGAGTTATATCTGTATCATTTCACATATCATATCAATATCTTAACTCATCTATTTAAATCATACGTTTAGAACTCATTTCTATTTCTAGTTCCGTTGAAAATTTGAAATGCGCGATGTTTTTGTGGTAGATATAGTCGAAGGTTTCATTAATTTCCATCAATGAAGGTTGCAGTGCAACTGGTTTTGGTTATGTTATTGTTACAGGTATGATTTCTGTTCTTTAAGCATACCCATTCGCTAAATTTAGATTAATTCGATGTAACGATAATTTCTCGATTTTAAATGAATGACAATTCTAAATAGAGCAGTGCTCGTCGCACAGATTGGTATCATTTACCTATTATGCATGTGAAAAGGAATATCACGTGCAAACAAATACAATTTAAAGGAATAATGAATCCTGTTCTCTATGTACATATCAATGTGACATCTTATACATCATGCATGAGTAACAATATTGTAGGACCAAATCTAAATTTATTCTTCTATTGACGGCTACATGAAGTAGAAAAAAAAAACCTATTTGTCTTTCCCATTTCTTTAAAACGAAGCTATCGCGAGCTAATATCAAAATAGATACTTATCACAGAAATGAGTGATAAGAAAATGAAATGGTCGTTCATACTTAGCATACTTCTCATGTACGGAAATGCCAGTAATTTCGAGTAAACTTTAACACTTGGTTTCGACCAAAGGGTTATTAAATGTCTGTAGAATGGAAACGAAGTTTCGAGTACTTTGGCATAAAGGGACAAGTTTATCTTTGTTTTATTTCGATTCATATTGTTAACTCGGTGAAACAAATTCCATTAAGGTAAACGCGTGGAATCTATTATAATTGGTAAGATAAATGTGTCTGTACTCATATATACATAAATAATGTTCGTGATACCTGACTATAGCACATTTTTGTGAATACATCCAGGTACATTTGGATAACATCTGAAAAATATGATTTGAATCCTTTACCTCGACTTCGATAAGAGAAGGTTTTTGATTAAGATAACCCGAATGTAGGATTTTTTCAATTACTTTTAACCACGATTACATGGCAATTATCAAACACGAAAACATAATAACCTATCCAATTTTACGCACATTTTTATTTCACGAGCAAGTTGAACGAACTAAATAATCTTCACCTACATTTAGACAAAGTAATTACACACCTAAGTGTACATTGTATACGCGCTTACCTTGGATAAGTTGACCATATAACTAACTCGCTTTATCTACTCGACAGTACCGATAGTAATACTACATTCACAATATTTTTGAATAGTACTGACCGTATACAAATTTTTATAAGTTATCAAAGTATACCTAGCTGTAGCCCAAGTTGGCTCGATTGATAGGCATATTTTGTAGAAATTGAGATTTAAAAAATAGTAAATTATAAGTTACACTTAGATAAACATTTACATCTACGATCGCTCTTGGCAAATTTTTCGCTTGAAATTATGAGTAAATTGGTAGTTTCTAGTTTTTAACTCCCAAATGAATCCAACTTCATCGCATTGCTCTCCATTAAGGTTCGCAATTTGAGTGGTAGTAAATTTGCTAATCCTTGATAAGTATGAAAATACAAGTTTCAAAATTTTATCGTGTCTTCAGTATTTACATAATTATTCTATTTAAATGATAGTCATAACAAGACATATTCGTGACTACCACTAATTATTCATAGATTGTTCAAGGAACAAAATTTACTTCAGGTGATTTGATAAATTTTTTTGATAAATTTTACTTCCGCACAATAGTACATAATAAATGAAAAATACTTTTTTCGAGAAATGTGTACGACGTGGTAACTAGTAATTAATTAATAAGTAGTGATTCGGCATTAAAATGAAAAACATCGACGATTAATTACGGTGTTGATGAAATGCGATTTTTACTTTGACTAACACATTGAGGAAATCTACATGCACATTATACAACCATTTATGGGAAAGATGTATTCTAAATCCAAGATATAGGTACCTATTTAGACCTATTGTCCTATTCGTACGATATCAAGCCCCCAACTAGCATATAATCTTGTTTCTAAACAAAATACTTTTCTTATTCATTTTGCGCACTCAATATTATGGAAATTATATTTTTTCATACTTTTTTCACGTTCATCCTGAAAAAGCAAGTTAGAAAGTGAATAAAAATGCATGAAAAAGTCTTCTTTCAAATTTTTGCATCATATAGAGTTCTGGTACTTTTCTACTCATACATACCCAGATATAATATAAAAATCAAAATATGATCATGTGAAATGTCAGGTCTAAAGTCCAACCCTTACATTCTATGTCAATGTTAAAGATTTTAAGTGTGTAGCGACGCGAGATGCGCGCGGCGCATCATTTCTCATATATTATAGCTGTTTTTTGTGTATACGCTGTGGCCACACTGCGCGGTGGTCGTGGCTTATTTTTAGCGTTATATAAACGCTGTACGCGCAATGTATTCTCTCAGTTGTTGTCTTGTGATCTCGAATAAAGTAATATACACATAACTAAGCGTTAGCTCTTTTTCGGATTCTCTCCTTGCATGGGCAACCGGACGTACACGTTTTATACATGTAAGGTTAATCATAATCAGTCTTTTCAGCACGGACTACCGTCCGGGCTCGCACGTGTTATACGGGCGAGGGGAATAAAAATAATCAGTCTTTCCAGCACGGACTACAGTCCGGGCTCGCACGTACTAAACAGGCGAGGGGAATAAAAGTAATCAGTCTTTCCAGCACAGACTACCATCAGAGCTCGCACGTACTATACGGGCAAGGGGTATAAGTACATATTATTTACGTTAGTAGCCTATCTAACGTGCTACTACAAGTGTAATACCCAATTCACAATTTGACTATGCTAGGTACCTATTAAGTTAAAGCTCATATCTTATTGGCCTTATTTATTGCCCAACTACGTGCTATGTCAGTTCCCAAGTTTCAATAGTTTATTGCCCTAGCTGATTTATTATTTTAAATCAGCAACTTCAAGCTGGTTGGTATCGTGAACCGTGAAGTGTTAATTGTGATTTTGCTATCGTGAGGTGTCGAACAAACAAAAAAAAAAGGAATATTATGAATTTAAAGATATTCTAGTCTAATGGAAAGGAGCAGTAAATTTTAACGGTGTTGTGGTGGAGGCGAACGAGCCATTGAAAATGAAGAAGAACGATACGACACTAAGGAAGTGTAAATTTACCTATATAGGTAAGTAAAAAAATTGTATTATAATAAATAGTTCGGTACAAATTATTATGTATTTCTTTTAAGTTGTATTAGGTACAATAACTCTCTGAATGAACTTATGGAACAAGTCAACATCACTGTTTATAGAAGGAATATTGAAGGGAGAAAAAAATTTGAGAATATAGTAGGTAAGTAAGTGCTAATTTGTAGCTAAGTTTGTAATAAAAACAACAAACATCAAAACCATCGGTTAGGTGATTAAAAATGGTATGAAATGCAAAGATTTGAAACCCCCAATCTCCTCTCACCCTCCTTTCCCTAATCAGATAGGTTTTGTAATTTGTCGTTTTTATTAGAAACTTAGCTACAAAGTAGCACTTACTAACTTGCTATATTCTCAAATTTTTCCTCTCTTCAATATGCCTTCTACGAACAGTAATGTTGGATTCCGGTACATTTTCCCGAACTGTTTTTCCCAAATAAAAAATTACTCGATTTTTTAATTTCCGATTTAGATTTCACGAGTGCGGTATTCCCGAATTCTTTTTCCCGAATGACAATATCAACGAAAAAAGAATTATCCGAATTTTCAATTCCCTATTTCATTTTCCCGAATACCATATCCCAAAATAGGTTTTCTCGAAAGATGAAATTTTCAATTTTTCATTTCCATGAAAAATAAGTTATGGTGAGACCGGCGTTGTAATAGAGAGAATATCATGTAGTCGGCCGTCCAGTAAGAGGCAGGCGTAGAGCCGTTCAGCCCCGTTATCCTCCTCATCTATGGAATCAACATTTAGCAGCTTTAACATGGAATCATAAAAGCAACAATATTAGTGAAGGATGGCCCAACCGATTCCGGATTATCATCGGAAAAGATCATCCAGATCTAAGTGCTACACTCATTGAATTACAGAAAGAACAAGGGGCAACTGAGGTGAGCTTAACAGAATTAAGTTTGAGGAAAATGATGCGAAATTCGTCAAAACAAAAATGGATTCAGCTGTAGACTCCTTTACAAACAATTACCTCTGAAGGTATGCAGTACAAAAACGACAATGATGAACTAAAGTTTTTGGGAGCTATACCTAGCTCATGATATTAACTTGTAGCCACAAATAATTTATGAATTAAAATAATCCAAATTATTCCGGTTTTGCTTTTTCGGGAAAAGGAATTCGGGAAAGTGTGAGGAAACCAGATAGTAGGTATATAAAGGGAAAAATGTGATAAATTTTAATAAAAGCTTTGTAGATGGCAAGGTTAAAGTTGTAAAATTGCTTAGAATGGCAGGTATACAAAAGTATAAAGGGTCGCGCTTATCCTGAAAGGAAGAACTCTTAATGGGGGTAACAAACTAAGAATAAATTGGGTTTTGAAGTTTGGAATGTAGCAGTACTTTTCTGATAACATGACTTTTTTTTTCGTGTAATAATTAGAAGCCTAGAGAACGGAAGAATTTTAACTACTTCCTATAAAAATAGGCTGCTTAATTTTTATTAAGAGCCCCGAGGGACGAGGAGGCAATTTGAGCGAAATGAGGAATACTGCAGGGGTTGGGCCACGAAGAGGCCAGTGGGTGAAGGTCCAGTGGCGGATTTATCACTCGAGCAGTTGCAGAGTTGTTATGGTAACTGGTCCATGTTCTAATCGGTCATGCATCACGCGTGTAACAAACAATCAGCAAGTTGAAAAGTAGTAAATTACCACGACTTACTCGTAAAATGAAAACACGAATCAGCAGGTGGATCAAATCGCAAACGAATTTCAGTCGTTCACTAAAAACTGAACGATATTATTTAGGAAGGTAAAAATGAAACTACCTACATTTTATGACATTCTAGCTTTATGAAGCTATGATTGGTCATTACGCGTGTAATATATGACCAATCAGAACCCAGACCAGTTTCTATAACTTCTTTATTGACTCAATAAATGGGCAGAAAACTGTAGCCCTGGCTAGTCAGGCTGACCAGATATTTTTGAAATAAAAAAGTGTAAAAAATTTTTCGCTCATTTTTCCAATACTTTCCACGAAGTGAGAAGCATAGGTACATTACTACTTGTTTGTTTCATTTGCTAGTAAGTGAGTATTCTCCTTATAGTATGAACACTAAACTACCAAAAAAACTGAAATTTACGGATGTATCTAACAAAAGAAAATTATCTTGTATCGTTTTTTTAGAAAAGGGAGTGTATTCCATTTTGTGAGGGAAAAAAAGTATAAATAGAGTACTGTCTATGCTGCAAATTGCATATCTATCAGTGCCGAGCACTGTAGTCACAGGGTCATAGCATATATAGACCATATATATACCGTGCGTCCAAGTGATTCCGGTACAATCAACGCAAAAATCTCAAAAAAAAGCTATTCTAATACCTATTCTATGCTCACCAGATGAAGTACTACAATCAATGTCGTAACTTCATCTACCTAAGTAACTATTTTATTAAGTATGTATATTTATTTATTTGTTTATTTATTTATTTATTTTATTCATTCAATGTTTTGAAGAAAAAGTATACAATTAATTATAACATAATTTTATTCTTATCAGTATGGTACTTTTCGTCTTATTCGAAATCAGCATCGTCGAGAACTCTTAATTATATAAAAATATAATTACATATTATACCTAAGTGAACTTTACTGAAAAAGTAAAAATACTGGCAAAATTCTATTGAGAAGAAAATTGAAAACTCCTTCCGTCCTTCATTTTCAAAACCTATCCGGCTATCCACTCAACAATGTAGTGGCAACCCTGTAACCACTCCATTCTACTACCTAACCTGTACGCTAGAAGCTTATGCGAAACGAAAAATCGTACGAAACAAAGTACTACACAGTCTGACGAAACTGATAACGTCGGTGTTGTCATGTGAAAATCTCCCAACACATCATTGATTGTCGAGAAATCATTGAATCATACAATAAATTAGTGTTAAGAAAATTCTAATGCTATAGTTTCGTTTTAGTTAAATCATACATTTTCCACATACCAAAGTAATGCTACGATGAAGTTGTGCTACACCAACGAAAATAATCCCGGTACACTAAAGGTACTTATAGCATCAAAATGCGGTCGAACATCAGTCGATGTAGAACTTGTAAACGCTAAAGGTCAGTACATAAAATGCATTTCGTACGTCAAAAAAAAAAATATTCTAACCGCCTTCGTTTTGTTTTTCATTAGATCACAAACCTACTGGTACAAAAAGACTGCCTATTCTAGAATTGGACAATGGCACTAAGATATTCTCTAGTACAGCAGCTTCACGGTATTTATTCAAACCAAATGATAACTTGGGCGAAAAAGTGGATGTTTGGTTGGAATGGGAGACGTCCGTTTTACAAGTATGTGGTGCCTTCGAAAAACACTCGAATTATTTCCAGAATTCACCTACATACGAATTTTTTCCCTACAGCCTGCTTTAGCTGCCTGTAATTTCGATAAAATTGGAGACAGCGGTGTTATCGATCTCCTGAATCATTTGGATAAAGCACTTGAAAAGAGCAAGTTCTTAGTCAACGTGAGTATCAACTAAAACATATTTAGGGACTTAATCACGTCGACGTCATCATTTGGATTTCTTATGTACAGAATGAATTAACAGTAGCCGACATAGTTTTGTGGAGTTCCCTATACGCTTTAATGACCGAACAGAATATAGTATCGCAGTATTTATCATCGAAAAGCAGTATTTCAAAATGGTTCAATATGATCAAAGATCTAGAACCAGTAAAAGTATGTATTCGATTCATCAACTCACCGTACCCATATGTGAAATGTAACACCGGTGGTTTAATTTTTCATGATTGGTTCCAGCAATCGATCGGTATTTGGGGCACTAACGGAGGCTCCGCCGTATTTAAGTCGTTTTTAGAATCCACATGGTATCCTTCAACCAGTACGGTAGCAGTAGAAAATAAAACAGAAGAAGTAAATTAGTCGATTTAATTACAGTAATGTTAAGTTTCTACATTTATGCATTAGTAACGTGATATTTTTCGTTAGAGATGCGAAGTATCCGAAGAAGATATTCAGAGAGCGACGAAAGCTTGGCTCAGTGAAAAACCTCGTCCGAAACCGAAACAAAAAACGAAACCATTGTATGTGCCATCACATGATACAGAAATTTTTACATTTTTTCGCTGAGATTTTAATGAAGCAATGGCTATTGAAGTTTACTCCATTTGGGAAAGAGAGTGGGAGGAAGGAGAGGCTCGATTTCTCTGCGTTTCAAATTATTTCTAATCATATGCCAAGCTAACTTGCATGTGTTCCCTCCCACTTTATAGGACAAAGTGGTGTAAAGCATTGAGAATTTGATCAGAAAGTGTCCATGAGAATACCTAGAAGTACTTTTTTAGAATATTGATTTGATTCAAAATATTAGTTTACTCAAATTTCGAGGTCACGGTCTCATTTGAAAGAGTGAGTAAAGGACATCAACATATTAAAAAATATAGCTTCCTGAGTGAATTTAGAGGGCATTTAATGTGAAAAAAGCTTCAAATAGCTAAAATTTCATAGATTTGAACTCATATGATTACTGGAAGAAAAAAATATTATATCCCAAATCCACCATAATAACTAATGTTGGAAGGAGAGGAAAGATTACTGTCTTCAAATGGTGGTGGGAGTAAACAAAAGGTAGAAAATTTTCGATGATGGCTCACACGACAGAAGTGAATCCAAATCACTAAGATTTAAATTTCAGCTCCATGAGTACAACTGGTGGAAAGTCGAAGAGGAAAATGAATTTTTGGGGAAATCACGGTAGGAGATATCATGAATCATCCTTATCTCCTCTCTAGATATGTTTGCAATGTTCTACTTTTGTACGTATGATTCGTTAGGGATTAGAATATAACCTTTGAATTTAGGTCAAAATGAATCCAAAATGGAGGATCATCAAAATTTAAAGAAAACCTTGAGGTGTCTCAAATGTTGCATGACTGCTGACATTTCCTTCTTTTTTTAATTATCATTGTTATTTAAAATTTTATGTCGATAATTTTTATTCTCGTGTTATTTCACCATTTTTTATTTTTTATTTATTTATTTATTTGTTTTTTTGAAATATTTTATTCTGTGAACTATGTATTTTTTCTAATTAATATAGGTATATATATTTTTAAATTCAATTTTCAAGAATCAGTTTGATCATTGTGTTCAAATGGAAGGGGGAGAAATGATATTTCGTTATAATTTGAAAATATAGAATTTTTTTCATTCAAAATTATATCAAAAGAATTTTCACTCTCATATTTTAAAGCAATAATTTTCTATTTTTTATTTTTCAGAATTGATTGAGTCATTGTATTTATTTGGACGGTTGGGGGAGGAGGCGACAAGATAAATATTATTTAATCATAGTTCAAAAATGTAGAAATTTCCTTGTTTTTTTTTTTTGTAGCTAGGAGATAAAACAACACTTTAATTTTATAATTCTGTGATTTTACAGATTACCCCAAGTGGGAGAGAAGAATGTTTTTGTTACTTCCGCGCTTCCGTACGTGAACAATGTTCCTCATTTGGGCAATATAATCGGATGTGTACTATCCGCCGATGTATTCGCTAGGTAGGTATTTTGATATTTTGAATTTGGTCGGAAAGAAATTCCATAACAAATGAATTAATCGTAAGTCTTGTTTTTTAAAAAGGTATTGCAGACTAAGAAATTGGAACACGTTATATATAGCTGGTACTGACGAATACGGTACAGCGACGGAAACGAAAGCATTAGAAGAGAACCTTACACCTCAGCAGATCTGTGATAAGTACTTCGAAATACATAAAGAAACGTATTCGTGGTTCAACATAGATTTCGATTATTTTGGTCGAACCACTACCGAACAACAGAAAATGTAAGCTAAATATTATTCGCATCGGTTATACGAGAAAAAATATTTTTATCGTTTATTTGTTATTTAAATTAAATTTTTTTTTGAAGTATCGCTCAAGATTTATTTTTGCGCATTCATAGAAAAGGATACACGTCAATAGAGTCGATGGAGCAATTATTTTGCAAGTCTTGCGACAAGTCGGTCTAGTTAAAGAAAATTTGTTCGATCCTTTTGTTTTTAATTGGTTGCAATTAACGATCATTCTCTTCTACTCAGGTTCCTAGCCGATCGTTTTGTCGAAGGTACATGTCCGAAATGCGGTTACGAGGACGCCAGGGGGGACCAATGCGACGGCTGCGGTCATCTAATGAATACCGTCGAACTGATCAAACCGCGTTGTAAAATCTGCGGCAAAATGCCCATAGTGAGGAATTCCGATCAGTTATTCTTGGAATTACCGAAGGCGAGTAAGAAATTTATCATCGGCGAAACGTGTACCGTACAATGTACATACAAGCTCGTTTGTGCGCAGTTACCGCGTATTATTTGTGTACGAGAAATGATACGATAACGTTGGTCGACGTAATCGAACGATTTCGTCAGTTGGCCAAAGTTATTGCATGTGTGACGCACCTCAGATAAAAAGTAGCTAATAAAGGCCACAAGGCTTACATTTTTTCGCTTACTGAATGGCTTTTTACTGAGCTGCGTTTGATGCGATGTTTGTCTTTGTAATTTTTTTTTTTTGAATGGCACGCTTTAAAAAAAATTATCTATTCGTTTTATGTGCATTGCAGATAAAATGCGCATACGCTTTGTAATCTGTTACGAGACCTAAATGGTCGATCGGATCAAGGTGGTAGTTTTTTCACACACGTTTTACCGCTAATTTTCATAATGATGAGGTGATTGTGTAATCGTTTTTATTTTTAACGTGCATGCGTTCTGTGAATAAGCTTTTGTATTACGATACATTCACGATTTTAATCGTAACGATGTAGGAGCGAATTGAATGTGATTTTTATTTCGTACAGATTGAACCGATATTACGTGAATGGGTTAATAAAACCTCACGAAATTGGACCCATAATGCTCGCGAGATTACCAACGCTTGGCTCAAAACCGGTTTAAAGCCCAGGTGTATTACTAGAGATTTAAAGTGGGGTATACCGGTGCCTTTGCCAGGATTCCATAATAAGGTAAACTATTCTTCGAGGTCTAAGTATTCGTTGGTTACGAAAATTAATGGATTTGTTAGTTTGTTTTAACTGGTGTGTAAATTTGAAAGAAATGTGCATAATTATTTTTTTTTTTTCAAATATTTCATGTGTGCTTAAATGAGAGCAATTTCGATTTGATTAAAAATTTGAAAAAAATTGAATTTAATAAAATTAATAAACGATTTAGTAATTCTAATTTTAAAAAATTATCTATCAAGTGAATCTTTGAGATAGTTTTATAGAAAGTACATCACGTGGGCATCTCCGCTTTAACATTTCAACTTCGAAAGTTGAGATAATAGGACGAGATGAAAAATGTAGATTTCAAAGTAGAAGGAAAGTATAAAAATATGTAAGCAGCTATACTGCATTATTAGAGATGAGTTTTTAATGGAACCTTTTTCCAATCTGCAGATAATATTTATCTCTTGATCCGTACACCCAGTATCGAAGCTGGAAACCCTCATATATCAAATTTAAGCAATTTGAGGACAATAACTCATCCTTTTCATCTCAAACATCATCTGTGTATACTTCAGGGCCTTAGTAATCGTATAAATTAAAAATTTAACAAATTATATATTTAAATTATGTATAATTTAATAATTAATTAATGAAAAATGATAAAAAATTATTCAAAAAATTTATTAAAAATTATTAATATGAGAGATTCGAGAAATTTCATTACCTAAAAATCTAAAATGGATTTTTTCTTTTAGTTCCTTCCAAATCAAGATAAGAAACTGAAATTTGAAAATGTTAGTGTCCGTTCTATACTTGATCATATGACATCAAAATGGAGAATTTTGAAGCTTACGAAAGTCCCTTCTCAAAATTTGAGTGAATCGCTATTTTGAAGTAAACCATAAATCTAAAAAAAAAATTTAATATTTTTCTATATACGAAATTTTTCGAAAAATCTTCCCTCCCCCCCCCCCCCCCCCCCCCCCCCCCCCACCCCCACGGAAAATATCTGTACCATGTGTCAACATCAAAATCATGAAAAATAGATCAGGTGAGATGAATATCGTCTGAGTTTAGCGTTTAGCAGTTTTTAAGAGCCAAATTGTAAGTTGGGATTTTTTTCAAAGAATGAACTCACTGGATCTTTTTTAAAGGTGTTTTTTTGGTTATGTGGGAGTTCTGATGATGATATTTTATGTCCTTTCAGTTAGTGTCATGTGTTGTTTTTTATACTTTTAGTTGGAATCACTGAATAATTGAAATAAAATTGCAAATTCTTCAAATTAATTTTAGATTTTTTTTTTTTGAAGTTCGGAAAAGAATTAAATAAATAATTAATATAGAAAAATGCTCCCAAGAATTAATATAAAAACAAGTTAATTGAAAAAAAAAGTCGAGAAAAAATTTAAATATGTGTAATATAAACTAAAAAAAAGTTACTATTTTGGGCTCACTTTTTTTTTTTATTCAATTTTTGTTAGGTATTTTACGTATGGTTCGACGCTCCCATCGGGTACATGAGCATAACGGCGAACTACACCAGCGAATGGAAAAAATGGTGGCAGCCGGCGAAGGAAACGCCAGTTACATACTATCAATTTATGGCCAAAGACAACGTTCCTTTCCATTCGGTAATGTTCCCGGCTACGTTGTTGGCTATAGACGAAAATTATTTACTGGTGGATAACATTATGGCAACAGGTATAACATGTTGTGATCGAAAAGGTCTTTGCGCGAGTAATTATAAACGCGGAATTGCCCGAATTTCAGAATACCTAAACTACGAGGATGGTAAATTCTCGAAATCACGTGGAATAGGCGTATTCGGTACGGACGCCAAGACGACTGGAATACCGGCGGACGTGTTTAGATTTTATTTATTGTACATGAGACCGGAAACACACGATTCGTCGTTTAGTTGGATCGAATTCGCGAGCAGAATTAACTTCGAGTTGCTTAATAATTTGGGAAATTTCGTGAATAGGTTGGTAACGCTGGTTTTTCGAATAAAGCTTGGACCACGAGCATTGAGCGGAATTTCTTCTTTAAACGGATTGAAAACAATTTATTTTAATGAAAAATCTTTTTTGAAATTTATTCAAGAGTATTCAGTTTCGAATTTTTTTGGGAATTTTGCTTTCCAAGTGTAATCGTGGTCACATAGTTAACGTTTATATGTATTCAAAAAAATTAATTTTACCTCTCAAATGTTCAATAGAGCGTTAGCATTTGATGAAAAATTCTTCAACTCGGTCATACCGAAAATGAACTTGACAAACGAAGACTACTCGTTTTTGGCGACTATTACGCAAGAGCTACGAAATTACAATAACGATCTAGAAAGGGGTAAATTACGTGACGGTATTAAACACATATTGAATATTTCCCGGCACGGAAATCAATACATGCAAATTCATAAGCCATGGTCACTGATCAAAGGAGGAGACGAAGAAAAGTACGTATGAAAAGAATCTTGATTAAGTAGCCAAATACGACAACTATTGAAAATGTTAAATTTTTATTTTCATCAGGGCTCGAGCCGGCACCGTGATTGGTCTAATGTGTAACATCGCCTGCCTATTGGCGATCATGGTGCAACCTTATATGCCCAGCGTTGCCACCATAATGGCCGATCAAATGAACGCATCTTCGGATGTATTCGTTTTAACGGACGAAATTAATATTTTATTGAAAGAAGGTCATAAGATAGGAAAAGTAAGTATGGTTTTTCATCGATTACCGTAATTTTACGCCACACACACAATTAAGTACATTTTTTTTACTTCAGCCGGTGCCTTTATTCGCGAAAATCGAAACAAGTACGGTGGAATCATTGAAGAAATTATTCTCCGGTCGTCAGAAATCCGTATCGCCGGCCAAAGAGACGAAACCGAAGGATCCGAAAAGTATGGAAAGTTTGAAAAAACTCGAAGCAGCTATCGCCGATCAGGTAAATTTCACAGTAGTCGATTTATAATACTCAACTTCAGATTACATATGTGACGGTTTCTTGTGTGTAGGGTAATTTAGTACGACAAATGAAAAGCAGCGGTAAAGAAAAAAGCGAATGGATGCCTCACGTAAACGCTCTTTTGGATATGAAAAAACAATACGAAGAAATGAAAAAAGCTCTAGAGAATGCCGCCAACAACGATAACACTGTTATGAATGGAGAATGCGAGGGTAATGAAGCCGAAATACTCAGATTGGAAGATGCCATTAAAATACAGGTAAATTATAGATTTCAATTTTCCATTTAATGGAATTCTTAGCTTGGCTAAAAGTAATGCGTATTTTTTTAGGGTGACAAAATCCGAGTTTTAAAAACCAACAAAGAAAGTAAAGATGTTTGGGGACCGCTTGTTACGGAGCTGATAGATTTGAAGAATAAATTAGCGAAATTAAAACCCAATTCCGAGATCTTGGCGAGCGGAAATAAGAAGAAAAAGGGATGAAAAGAACCTGTCTATTTATTTATATGATTATTTATTTTCGTTATTTTAGTTTTGTACCGAAATTATTCGAATGCATGTACGAAAATGAAATACACTATGTCGTGAAGTATGAATTTGTTTTTTTTTTCTTGAGGCATGAGAGTTAAGTTTTTCCATTTTACGAGCGAACTTCTCGAAGTCATGCTCTTCGATTTCGATTGGACGAATTTTAATCGAAAATATATCATAGTATCCAAAATCTCGGTTGTTGAAGCAAAAAAAAAAAGTAAGCAGCCGTACTGCATGACTGAAGCAGAGTTTTATGTTGTTAACCTCATTTATCGTAAAAGACACACTGAGTATTGACTCAAAAATCTCATATATCTCTTCGAAAACCACCCGAGAAGATGAAAGTATTTCTTGCCTATAAAAATCACATGACTGCATACTTATAAAATGATGACAATTTGAGGATCCTCAAGCCTTACATTCAATTCAATTATTCAAATTCGAATGGTCCTATTTTCATCGCCATCGAATTTGTCAACATCTCCTCATCAAGACCTTGAAAGGTCTATTTGGTAAGTAGATATGGACGAATCTTGAGGCTTTTATTATGATTTCCCCTCTAATAGTCGTTTTTATTAGCACCACCTGCCTCTAAATTCATGTAGGAAGCTGAAATTAAAACATGTTAGTCACTTCGGTTCATTTCATCGTAATGATTATGACACGAACTTTCGATACAAAGGTGATAACTAGGCTAATTGAAATTAAGATCTAATAGTTGGCCAAAACTGATTGTTGGGCTAATCGAAATTGATAACGACCCGAAGTGGGTCTCACTAGGATAGCACCATATGCCGGATCTCATATCGTTAAAATTTGTATATATATGAATATACGTATTCAATATCTTGTGGTGCCCTTGTATATTTTGAACTATGAGGCGCCCAGCCATATGCCGGGCACCACAAAGAAAGTGTCTTTCAAGGATTCCATATCGGGCACCACAAGGTATATATACCATAAACTCCAGTAATTATAAGGGTTTTAATTTTTAATATATTAATATAGTCATTGTGGTGCCCACCTCTAAAACTTCAGCTGTGGACCCAGAGGGGTGAGAGGATCATTTTCTGATAGTTTTTAGCTTAAAAACCTTGTGGTGCCCAATTTGGGCACCATAACGTTAAAAACGGGCACCACAATGACTTCGTATGCTTAAAACGGGCACCACTATGACTAAAACTATATCTATGTATATATATATATATATATATAGATTTATCTATGGATAAAGTGGCATCATTTTTCGTCATCTACAGGTAAAGTGGCATCTTTTTTACAAAGTGCATCTTTTTTTTGATGCCACTTTACCATCACATTAGTCATCGATTCAGCTATGTGTCATGGCGTCACTGGTGTGGTTATTTGGGTGATGCCACTTTACCAGTAATATTCTATTTTTCATACAAAAAAAATTTTTTCGGTCTACGGTCGTAGTAGCCTCATTTTTTTGATGTTTACAGGTAAAGTGGCATCATTTTAAAAATTTGTTTCCAAGAAAACCTATGAAATTATACATTCCGTTCGCCACTGTGGTGTCGTTAACGTAACATTAGATGCACTTCTGAGGAATGTGCGAAGTGATGCCACTTTGACCATAGATCACTATATATATATATATATATATGTTAAGTACTAACAATCCAAGAGCCATGCAAAAATTCGCCAAACGACTCCTGTGTATGCATTATGCAACTAACTAAGAAGTGACCTCTAACACATTAAAACAATGCTAGACACCTAACATGATATTACCATACCCAACATTGGGACTTCGTTTACCGCGTTACACCTCTAATGTATAAATGTATGTTGTTATGTAGGTACTTATGATGTATTATATTTATGTTTTTTAGATGAGTTTTTATCTAAAAAACAACAGCTATTTTTTTCATCAACGGTAATAAAGTCATAAACTTGTAAAATTATATAATATCAAACTCCAATGAAAACCATCTAAACAACAAACAGTATGTTTCTACCTACGTATATGTGCACGTGCATACCTAATTCTTACTTACCATCTCGTAATGTCGGTTTTCTACCCCCACTTCAATTATTTCATTGTTCCAAATGAGCTTTACTCTCTTGTTGGAATGCACATGACTTTTTTTCATCAGCACCATTTCACAAAAATATCATAGATAACATTCGCACAGAACAATTTCTAACGAAAGAACGTAAAAATATCTCATGCCCGGTCTATGACTTTTTGTTGTTTCATGTTATGATTTCTTTCTAAAAGCTAAGTTATAAGTAGATACATACATATATTTAGTGAACAGTGTGTGATTGTAATTCTATTGTAATTTTGTCGGAGCTTTTACGAACAAAAGCTAGGTAATATTTATCATGGGTTTTGAAATATTAAACGAAACTTCTAGGTATCTAAATCATCATACCTTTATAGTGCATCCAAGTATGATGAAGAAAGTGTGCGCAACACTCATCATTAGCATTTCTATTTTATTATTACTCGGCTTCATTTATTGGAAAATTCATTCGAATGCATCTGATGACAGTCTACCATCGAGTAACAACAGTTCGTGGGATTTTTTAATGTTTACTCAGCAATGGCCTATTTCATATTGTAGCATTTGGTCGAAAAAACAAGGTGTATCGGTAGATTCGTGCTCATTCAACAAGAATAAACATGCTTGGACCATTCACGGTATATGGTACGTTACATTAATTATAGAATATTCACCTCGTAGCGAGGTGTATATACACATTGACTGTTATATACCGTGCGCGCAAATGATTACTTACACACCAGCGCAAAAATGTATTAAAACTAGTTTTTCAAAATTTAGAAAATATCACAAGTTTTGAAATGGTCTTTCATCTCTGTTTCTAATTTAATTATGTTACAAAATTAATTAAAAATATAAATAAACCATAATTTCCTGTTATAACATTTATTCCAAAATTGCATGAATGAGTTTTTGAACATTTTTGCGCTGGTGTGTAAGTAATTACTTGCGCGCACGATATAGACTGCTAATGACTACATAAGTGTAATGTAAAACGGTGTCCCCAACATACAAGTCTCGAAATGCGTAGTGCGCATGCGCGAAGTTTGTTATCAGTTATCATATGCTGTCTGTCAAAAATAACCTTTGACTATATACTAGATGGACCGAGCTAGCAATAGGCAAATGCCAATCTAAAAAACGGTGATACATTACATGGATTTTCTCAGAACACTCGTGACTAAATTCTAAATGCGCATGCGCAAATTTATTTCGCACCTATAGTGCGGCAAGGGGACATCGATAGTACTGCTTAAAATCAGAATAACATGAATGTGATAAAGGACTTCAGGCATGCGCAAGATATAAAGTTGCAACCAGTGTTCCGACTCTGATGCATGTAATGTTTCACCGCAGTTTTCCTACACGTAACTCGGTCCATCTAGTATATAGTCAAAGGTCGGGGACAATTGAGCTAATGTACTAAGTCTATATATAAAAGTCAATGATCGCGACTTCTAAAAATTCAATGTCGGGGACAATTGAGCTAATGTACATTAGCAGTCTATATATGAAAGTCAATGGTATAGGTATACATCGATTAAATATGCATGAGTAGGTGATGAGTATACTGGATGGATATAATAAAGAATTAACTGTATTAATATTTTACAGGCCAAATTTTTCAAATTCATCTTCACATCCAGCATTCTGTAGTCCAATACCATTCAACATAAGTCATTTAGAATCTATTAAAAATGAATTGAATGAACGTTGGACTACTACACAGAAAAAAACCAATAATAGTGTGTTTTGGAAACACGAATGGTTAAAGCATGGTACCTGCGCTATGCAAATTCCTCAACTTGATACAGAATTGAAATATTTTACTCAAGGATTAGAATGGAATGAACGTTATAATCTTACCAATGCTTTTTCTTCTTGCTCCATATATCCCAGTGATTCGGAAGAATACCAAATAACTGATGTAGTTCAATGCCTGAAACATAGTTTTAATGTACTTCCACAGCTAAAGTGCATTCGCGATAAAGTAATACAAAAATATTTAACTTTATGGGGCTCGTTTATGGAGTTTAGGTTATATCTACTTCATTCAATTACCTATATATGAATGTATTTTGATTTCAGGTTTTAGGTAGAGATATTCTAGAAGAAGTCGGATTCTGCGTGAATAAAAATTTGATCTTTGTTAACTGTAGTGTATTTGGTGCAAGCTCTACTTGTAATAAAAAATTCCTCTACCCGGCGACTGTGTCGCCAACTTCGAATTAGTACGTGATGTAAGTTGTGTAATAATTTTAAAGACGGGTCATAAATTCTAATATCTCATCAAGTCTTTGAAAGATGTAAATCCATTCCAAACAAGAAATTTTATCCACTACCCGCAATACACCACCCATTGGTATTTTTGGTATGGCGGGGGAACTGACGAGAAGGTACATAACAATTACATGTAACGCTGCTAACGCAAAGCATGATTTGTTCAGATCAATGAATCTGTCATGCCGTAGTATGATGAATTGTAATAATCAAACTTCACGAAAACGAATGATAAGTGATAACAGTTTAACTTGTATAAAATTTACTCGATATGTTGTTATGAGTTTTTTGCGCCTGGAGTTTTTGATTTTGCGCGCAGCTTACTGTAAAATGAAATCTATAAATGAAAATAATAAAATACAGTTTTTCTTCATTGATGCGTTTTCATTTCACCATATTATAGTAATAGATCAAACTGATGATTTTGATGTGAACCGGCCGTAGATAAAACTGCCGATTATACGAGAACCGAGAAGTGGGTAATTGCTTCGTGAACACAACGCCGGCGTTTGAGTTAGCTTATCGCTCGTACAGGTGCTACATTCACGATTTTATCGATATATCGACGCTGCACGGCTTAATCCACAGAGCGAAGTACAATTTTTTACATACCTATAGTAAGTATCAAACTTTAAAATCCATGTTTCTCAAAAAGTGAAAAAAGTGACATACCTTGTTCTTTCCCTGTACCCTTCATATGTACGCGTAATGCATTCATTGTGTCTTACGCGGTAAATATTTTATTTACAATTTTCAGTATCATTCGAAAAATACCTGGGGGGAGGGGTGTGAAAGAACCGGCTAGGGCGCTTAGCGTTGAAGGGACTTGAGCCAGCACTGTAGGTACCTATCCATTATTTTTTTCCTTATTTAAAATAATTTGAATTAAAAATTTTACTCTAGATAAAATGTCTTTTCATATACATTTCAAAAGTTGCCTTCATCTTTAATGTTTATTGTAATTTAAACACGGTATGTTAGGTAGGTATGAACAACAATATTTAAAAAATATGATTTCGTTCTTTTAAACTTTTAATAAAGAAAAGCATCCGACATCATTATGCTGATAATTTTTTAAATAAACTAGCCCTCCACCCAAGTTATACTGAAAATAAATCAACAAAAAAACATTTTTTTTAACGCAATTCCTTTACCCCTTTTTTTGTGTTCAAAAATTTTGGAACACTCTCACTCAAACAGTAGCACATATCGAAACTGAAAGCCAGAGTACTTTATATTTATCCGATATATCCCCACTTCTTGCCAAGTGCTCGCTATGCCATTACGTTCGTACGTTCGTTGCTTCGCTTCTCTCTCTACCGTTTATTAACGCAATTCGCCAAATAATTTCCCCATGTTTCCACCACTTACTTCTCGCGAGAATTTACTCTTTGTTCCGGTGTTTCCGTCCCTTGTTTTGTTTACAAAAATTGCTTATCTACACTAACTACGACGGAGAAATTAGCACGCGTTTTTCAGCACGCGTATTTGTGATAAGAAAAATTCACACTAATGAGCATAGTAGAGCAATGTATTACGTGTCTGAATATTAAACTAAAATGAAAATTATTGAATATTATTATATTATTGAACTAATTACAACCACATTAAAAAGAATAAAAAAAAAACACATTTTAATTATGAAATGAAACAAATTAAATTATTTCTCAAAAAAAACCTGCTTTCGAATATTGAGTCATTCCCTACAAGGGTTGCCACTCAAAAAAACAATCTGCAAACAGTCTCAAAAATATTACTCTAGTATACCGCAAACATAAGACATGTCCAATCTCGGCGACTCACTTTATTCTTGAGTTATGCTTGAGAGGTTTGGGCTCACCTTCAGACGCATGTGTCAATGTGAGCGTACTTACGTCTGAATTCCTCAAATACTAGACATAGAAAAATTCTCAAAAAATTCTCAAAAAATCTACTCGAGTATACCTTCAAAACGAGATATCACTCAACTCGGCACCTCACTTTGTTCTTGAGTTATCCTCAAGAGTGTTATGGATCATTTTCGCACATATCACCAATGTGACTTCACTGACATGCGAATTCCTCAAATACTAGACATAGAAAAATTCTCAAAAAATTCTCAAAAAATCTACTCCAGTATACCTTCAAAACGAGATATCACTCAACTCGGCACCTCACTTAGTTCTCGAGTTATCATCAAAATAATAATGGCTCGGCTTGGGCTCACCTTCAGACGCATATATCAATGTGACCGTACTTACGTGTGAATTCCTCAAATACTAGACATAGGAAAATTCTCAAAAAATTCTCAAAAAATCTACTCGAGTATACCTTCAAAACGAGATATCACTCAACTCGGCACCTCACTTTGTTCTTGAGTTATCCTCAAGAGTGTTATGGATCATTTTCGCACATATCACCAATGTGACTTCACTGACATGCGAATTCCTCAAATACTAGACATAGAAAAATTCTCAAAAAATTCTCAAAAAATCTACTCCAGTATACCTTCAAAACGAGATATCACTCAACTCGGCACCTCACTTAGTTCTCGAGTTATCATCAAAACAATAATGGTTCGGCTTGGACTCACCATCAGACGCATGCGTCAATGTGACCGTACTTACGTGTGAATTCCTCAAATACTAGACATAGAAAAATTCTCAAAAAATTTTCAAAAAATCTACTCCAGTATACCTTCAAAACGAGATATCACTCAACTCGGCACCTCACTTAGTTCTCGAGTTATCATCAAAACAATAATGGTTCGGCTTGGGCTCACCATCAGACACATGCGTCAATGTGACCGTACTTACGTGTGAATTCCTCAAATACTAGACATAGAAAAATTCTCAAAAAATTCTCAAAAAATCTACTCGAGTATACCTTCAAAACGAGATATCACTCAACTCGGCACCTCACTTAGTTCTTGAGTTATCCTCAAGAGTGTTATGGATCATTTTCACATATATCACCAATGTGACTTTACTGACATGCGAATTCCTCAAATACTAGACATAGAAAAATTCTCAAAAAATTCTCAAAAAATCTACTCCAGTATACCTTCAAAACGAGATATCACTCAACTCGGCACCTCACTTAGTTCTTGAGTTATCCTCAAGAGTGTTATGGATCATTTTCGCACATATCACCAATGTGACTTCACTGACATGCAATTCCTCAAATACTAGACATAGAAAAATTCTCAAAAAATTCTCAAAAAATCTACTCCAGTATACCTTCAAAACGAGATATCACTCAACTCGGCACCTCACGTAGTTCTCGAGTTATCATCAAAATAATAATGGCTCGGCTTGGGCTCACCTTCAGACGCATGTGTCAATGTGACCGTACTTACGTGTGAATTCCTCAAATACTAGACATAGAAAAATTCTCAAAAAATTCTCAAAAAATCTACTCGAGTATACCTTCAAAACGAGATATCACTCAACTCGGCACCTCACTTAGTTCTTGAGTTATCCTCAAGAGTGTTATGGATCATTTTCACATATATCACCAATGTGACTTTACTGACATGCGAATTCCTCAAATACTAGACATAGAAAAATTCTCAAAAAATTCTCAAAAAATCTACTCCAGTATACCTTCAAAACGAGATATCACTCAACTCGGCACCTCACTTTGTTTTTGAGTTATCCTCAAGAGTGTTATGGATCATTTTCGCACATATCACCAATGTGACTTCACTGACATGCGAATTCCTCAAATACTAGACATAGAAAAATTCTCAAAAAATTCTCAAAAAATCTACTCCAGTATACCTTCAAAACGAGATATCACTCAACTCGGCACCTCACTTAGTTCTCGAGTTATCATCAAAACAATAATGGTTCGGCTTGGGCTCACCATCAGACACATGCGTCAATGTGACCGTACTTACGTGTGAATTCCTCAAATACTAGACATAGAAAAATTCTCAAAAAATTCTCAAAAAATCTACTCGAGTATACCTTCAAAACGAGATATCACTCAACTCGGCACCTCACTTAGTTCTTGAGTTATCCTCAAGAGTGTTATGGATCATTTTCACATATATCACCAATGTGACTTTACTGACATGCGAATTCCTCAAATACTAGACATAGAAAAATTCTCAAAAAATTCTCAAAAAATCTACTCCAGTATACCTTCAAAACGAGATATCACTCAACTCGGCACCTCACTTAGTTCTTGAGTTATCCTCAAGAGTGTTATGGATCATTTTCACATATATCACCAATGTGACTTTACTGACATGCGAATTCCTCAAATACTAGACATAGAAAAATTCTCAAAAAATTCTCAAAAAATCTACTCCAGTATACCTTCAAAACGAGATATCACTCAACTCGGCACCTCACTTAGTTCTCGAGTTATCATCAAAACAATAATGGTTCGGCTTGGGCTCACCATCAGACGCATGCGTCAATGTGACCGTACTTACGTGTGAATTCCTCAAATACTAGACATAGAAAAATTCTCAAAAAATTCTCAAAAAATCTACTCGAGTGTACCTTCAAAATAAGATATCACTCAACTCGGCACCTTACTTAGTTCTTATACAAAGTTTGAATGCGAATGAACAAAGTTAATGCTTTGTATTTATTGTAAGGTTTGTTTCTCAAGAATTTTGTTGCATTATACAAAAGGTTTTATATGGCTTTATAAGCCTGCTATTGAGTTTTCTCGCATCTTTTACGCATTCTTCTGCATTCGTGGGGGTCAGTTGAGATAACATTTATTTTGGTACGCAAGTTGTTATACCTACAATTATTGTTTTACCGAGTGGTTGCTATCCGGGAATGTTTTCATTTTCATAGCGTTATAATTTGGGAAAGTACACCCTTCAAGAGTAGGGTCTAATTCGTTAAAACTTTTGAAATGTTTCAAGTGGTGAGTGGTAAATTACATGTGGTCGGTTACATCTACCTTAAATCAAAGAAATGCAAAGTAAAGATTTACTAGGATTGCAGAAAGCTTCGAGTAGGTGAATGTAAGGCAAAGGCGATAACGAATGCCTTTCCGGCCAATGAACTTCTTGTTATCATTAAGAGTCCAAAGCGTCTTTCTGTAATTTAGGGTACCATTCACCAAATTGACTTTCGGGAATAAATCCATTCAGAATATTTGAAATTTATGAATTTCTGATTTCAGTATTCGAGAAAAAATGATTCCGATACTTATCTTTCGTGCAAGTAGCTATCGGAAAAAATGTATTCGAAAAAGTAAATTCTGGATAATGTTCGTGAACTCGGAGAAATAACTGAATTATGTTGTTACTCACTTACCTGATTTTTTTTGTACACTTCATTCAATTCCGTTGGCGTAACTTTATGGCAACCATAGATACTTTCAATATAGATAATAGGATAAGGACGAAGGAATAACTAAATTACGTATGCACCCACCTACTTTTCCTACTTACCTGAATTTCATTTTTAATTTGTATCAGCTAGAAGATTAAAAAATGCCTACATATGGAGATTGTGCACCTAACGTCCAAACGTTCTAAAAATCGAATTTCTTAAAAGCCGAATGAAAGTTTCAAATATTACTGATTTATATATTGACCTTTCTACAGGGTGACCACTGAGTTTGAGCACCCAAGCGAAACCATTAGCTAAAACATGAATAAATTCAAAACATATGTGTAATTTTGACAAGCAAAATGTACGAGTAATTTAAAATTTTTCATATCGTCGTTAGACGCTTACAAGGTAATAAATAAATGTTGTTTATTCCATTTTTATTCGTGCTAATATCATTGCATACAGTCTATTTCTATGAAAGAAAGGTTTTTAGCTGAGCTTTTAACTAAAAAACGATAGCTATTACAGCCTGCCTGATTTGGGAGGGGAAGGTCGGTGGGGTCTTGTTTCGTACCAATTGTAATCATCTGACAAATGTCCAACTTTTTGGTATAGTCATGAAGGGTTAAGCAAAGTTATTGCCAAATCAAAACAAGCCCCACTTAAAAACTCAGTTCCTGTAATGCGTGGCTGCTTTCATCTTTTTGCTTATAGTGTTGGAATGAAGTAGTCACCCAGTATAACTGAATTTTTATTATATTTTCGCTAAATTTTTGTGTAATTTTTTGGCAATTGTAAATTGTAGGCATCTATAAGGTAATGAGATCAATGCAACATATTTATCATTTTATTTATTAACGAATGTATAATCTCATTATATGAAGTTAGATACCTATATTATGAAATTTTTATATTATATTATTTTCTTTCTTCCTAATTTCATTGATAGTTAAGTACGTAATATCACTTTAGAACAATTTTTGCTACGGAATAATATTGTAGTAGGTTTGAAAATGAAGCATTCTCTTTAAAGCCCTCATCACACAGATCTGGCGCAAAATTGGCATAAAAATCTGTGTATGGTTCGTGGGTTTCAAAATTTGATAAAAACGTAGGATGGACGACAACATTAATGATAAAAT
This sequence comes from Phenacoccus solenopsis, assembly GCA_009761765.1. Classification (NCBI taxonomy): domain Eukaryota; kingdom Metazoa; phylum Arthropoda; class Insecta; order Hemiptera; family Pseudococcidae; genus Phenacoccus; species Phenacoccus solenopsis. Next base: position 31,904 of record VFXL01000367.1, on the reverse strand, counting down.
AAGAAGAAATCATAATTTTTTAATGAAGCGATCAGTAAAAAATTTGAAGAAAGCAATTTATTTATGGAACTTATATATTACAGTGGTTAATAATAATCAATAAAGAAACAAATGCAATGGACTACATAATTATGTGACACGTTGCGTGAATAAGAAGAAATCATAATTTTTTAATGAAGCGATCAGTAAAAAATTTGAAGAAAGCAATTTATTTATGGAACTTATATATTACAGTGGTTAATAATAATCAATAAAGAAACAAATGCAATGGACTACATAATTATGTGACACGTTGCGTGAATAAGAAGAAATCATAATTTTTTAATGAAGCGATCAGTAAAAAATTTGAAGAAAGCAATTTATTTATGGAACTTATATATTACAGTGGTTAATAATAATCAATAAAGAAACAAATGCAATGGACTACATAATTATGTGACACGTTGCGTGAATAAGAAGAAATCATAATTTTTTAATGAAGCGATCAGTAAAAAATTTGAAGAAAGCAATTTGTTTATGGAACTTATATATTACAGTAGTTAATAATAATCAATAAAGAAACAAATGCAATGGACTACATAATTATGTGACACGTTGCGTGAACATCAGGCTTAGTCATAAAAAGTCGATTTTGTTTTTTTTTTTCACAATTTTCAAATTAGGAAACTTCCTCTATCAGATGGTATGGTTGAAAAATAAAAAAAAATTTTTGAATGTGAAATAATAATTTTTAATGAAAAAAAGCAGTGATAACAGTTACAATAATAAGTATTATAGTCACATACAATAATTGTGATCAAACAGAACTACATCACTTTTCACTTCATCTTTATTTATTGGTATAGGTGAGAAATGGAATGAAGCATCTTCCATTTCTACGCTGTCATCGACAATGTTACAATATATGGGAGGATCATCGCGAGGATCCTCAACTAATTTCTCTACCGTATCCAGATTTCGGGGATTAGGTGGATCAAAGTACATATGTCGACACAACAAACACCTGAACCCAATATTATTGAATTCTTCAAATTTTTGTTTTGGATGTTGGATACATCTATAATGTATCCAACGTCGACATAATGTACAAAGGACCCATTGGACATGCGTGTATTTTTGATGCATTCGGGGAGTAATGTGATGTCCACAATACAAACATAGGTTTCTCATATCCCTCGAGGTATGAACAAGTTTTATTTGTAGGCGACTGCGTAAATTTAGCAAAGGAATATATTTATCATAAAGTAAGTAATGAATGTAAATTATTACAAATAAACCACAGCTGTGGCTATCCGTTTGCTTCGGATAAGTTTGTATTGTGGCATCTCCCCATGCATCATATCGAATTTGCTGGTTAGGTGCCAACATCTTGTTATAATTATTAACAAAGTTGTGCACCAGCTGATCCACATTACTATTATTAACAATAATATTTGAGTCATAATAATGATAGGTTCCGTTGCTGACATCGATACACAATAATGTCCAATGATCTTCACTCAAATTTAAAGGTAAAATAAATGTTGTGACTTCTAGGGAAAATGGCAGTAAACCACTCCTATATGCGAAGTCATACGTGATATTTTGATTTTTCTTCACCAAGTCAAGTGCGTGATTAGTTTTAATAAAACGCACACCACTTAATTTACAAGCTTTACCATATTCCTTCATCATTATATAAGAAAAATCTGCAACTAAAGCACTAATTGATGCATCAATTATATTACCATTAAGCCAATTCGTACCACTTAATGTATTTAGGTCTTTTCCTGTTACCAAAATAGGTTCTTTAAATACTGCAGAGTGTTTTGCAACGACATATTTATCGGAAATATCGGAGTTGCCTAAATAGTAATTAATATCGTCAAATAAACCAGACATAAACAGAACTTTACAATGTGGATATAAACCATCAATTTCCATTTTTGTACTCACTCTTTCCACATTTGGGAAAAAATGATAAAGGATAACTTTTCGAAACCAATAAGGGTCGAAAGTAGAATCTAAATTACGTTTCCTCAAAAATTGATACGTATACCACAAGACAAACACCCCACAATTGTATGCGTCCTCTTGGTAAGTATATTGATCGCATGAAATTAAAGTCCACCCAAAAACATCTACATGATCCTCACAATGAAGGTTTCTATTAGTGAGAAAGTTTATAAACTGATTTAAGAAGCCAATATTAGTATGTTGTTGTTCGTCTTTACCTACACCCCTTACCAATGGATCTAACACAAGAAATTCTTTTTTTTTAATATATACCACAGCCAACGCAAAATGGTTTGCATTTGGCATAAAAGGAATGAGAAGTACTTCAGCTATACTCCATTTCATTATATGTACCTCAGAATTATGGTCAAACTGAGCTTCATTTGCCATAAAACCAATTATTGGAAATGATAAGTGCGTTGGGATAAATAAAATATTCGTGACTTGCCATAATGGCCTATACTTTTGAAGGAATATCCACGCGCATTCGTCAATTAATGTATTGCTGAGGTATCCTTCTGCAGAGTTTTCATATAATGTCAGTAAATCACTACCTGATAATGTACTGAGAGGCCAATCGCTTCTCTTGTAACAATAATCTTTAGTCTTTTCCAACTGAGATTTCATACTTAGCCAAATACTTTGCAACTCTTCATCATCAATACCTACATGTTGTGAAAAAGTTGCACTTATGTCACAGTTACTCAACGCTGAAAGAGAGGGATTTGAGGTATTACTCAACTCCTTCTTTAATGCGTTATCTACTTTATCAAAATAACGAGTTAAATTCTTGCCTTGGAAAACGCTGTACCTACTACGTTTCCTTTTTGCCCAGTGTTCCTTTAGCAATATATTTTCAGTATCGACGTTCGTATCATCAATATCAAGTCTGTAATTACTATCATTTTGAGCGGAAGGTAAATCTTCTTCAATACTGTTCGTCTCTTCAATATCAAGTTTATTACTACCACTTTTTTGAAAAGTGTTTTTACGAGTATAACTTCGCTTGGTTTTAGGACGTGGTATATATGTCAGCTCTTTTAGTAAAGTTTGAATTTCATCCTTCATTCTCAGGAGAAATATACCAGGTCTCATATTTTTCTTTTCGGAAAATATGTGAGTTTTTACTTTTTTAAACCATGACTCTATGTTGGCGTTACTTAAACGCCTAATGTTACCCTCTGGGAAGGGATATGAAGCATAATTGCTGTCCATAAAGGTAATAAAGGAACGTAATTTGACAATAAACGCTCAGCAAAGAGAGGACAGTAGTACTCATTCTGTTTAATGTTTTCTTTCTGAGCATTATCCTCATTCCTTTTACGAAGTTTAACTCGAATTTCATCGGTCTTTTGAACTGCGGCTATATAGTAAGGACTACCTTTTAATAAGCCTTCATTTATATTTTGAAATTCAAACTTGTCCTCAATCTCTTCCAACACTGGCTTTTCAAGCTCACTTTTCAAAAAGTCATCTACTTCCGAAATTAAATGGCTAAGACTTTTAATACGTGAATGTACTTCAAAATCTAAATACTTACTTTGAAGTACATAGAGGAAATCTACTATAATTATCATGGCACGCTCATAAGATTGGCATTGTATTAGTAAGGCCATCGTTTCCATGATGAACCACTTACAACCTTTGATAATTTTATTTGTATGACAAAACCGCTTTAATATTCCGACCATATGCGCGCAACAAATGTGAAGAAGAGTGAGATTTTTGAGATTTTCTTTTAGTGTTATATTTGTCGAGTAGTTGTAACATACTTGTAAGTAAACTTTTAATCCTATTTCGTTCCAAGCTAAAGATATAGCATGAAAGAAAGGAAAACTAAAATCTATTACAACTACAGAAAATAAAGGCCAACGTTGTAACGCTTTACACAGTCCTTTAAAATTTAGCAAAAAGCGACATATGGCCTCAGTACTATGCTGAGTTGTCAAGTTCTCCAATAATGGAATCGTTATTCCACCTACTTCCACAACACCAGCGTAGTAGTATACACTACCATCTGATACTTTACCTCGTTGAGTGCGGACTAAAGAACCGGTTGTATCAAAAAATAATACAAATTTGGTTTTTTGGTCTAATGCTTTAAGGAGATTCTTCAATTGTTTAATAGTATAAGCGCTGAAGCAATGGATGCTAAAGGGTACTTGGACACACTGAATATATTGTAAGTCTTCATTCTTATCATCATACTTCTCTTTCTCGTATCTTCTTATAACATCAAGAATGTCATGCTGGCTATATAGATTACGTTGAGTGATTTCTTCATTCATTTTATGAAGGGTTTTAGGACTTCTAATATTTTGTAGATTGCCCAAATCTATTTGTAACGTGTCAGCTTCTTTAATCATACGCTGCCTATATGCATATGGAGTAGTGGATGTAAGCTCATTTTTAACAATATCCCGGTCTACTCCTCGGCATTGTGATACCCTCTTAGTATTGTGGCATTCTAATACACCATTACTGTGAACCATCACTATAGCAATTTGATGTCGCACACTGATATCAAAGCGGAAGCGTTTCTCACATTTTATCTCATCATGTTTATGAGCACAATGTGCATACAGAACAATACGTTCTTTGTTTTTTTTTCCAGAGCCACGAAGATTAGAAGTCTTAAAAACTAGAATGCAAGACAAATTTAAATGCCAAATCTTCTTTCTCAGGCAACAATAAATTGTCTTCATACATACCTTACCTTTACTTATCCCTAGAACCTTTTCAGGAAGGAAAAGATAACCTTGTTTTTTATTATAACTAGAATCGAGACTACGACTTTTTTTCTCACACTGACACATTCGTTGGAAAAGCATGTAGATGTTATGACTTCCTAATTCAATATCGCTTTCCTTATGAATATAAAATTCATTCATACCTAAATCAACAGTTTTATATTTCGAAGAGGCCCTTTGCAGCACCTTTCGAAACACCAACCTTTTACGGATTCTAGTCAAATAAGGTGGTTTGCCCATATTAGCCTTCTTCACAATAGAAGGTAAATGTGAAATGATAGTAGGTGTGCATTCATAAGTACCTGAAACATCCATACACTCCTGTTTTAAAGTTTCAGGCTTATGAAAATCTGATTCTTCATTAAGCGTTATATTACTGTACTCTTGTTTGTCCGCAGTGAAAGTAGATTTCTCACCGTATACACACAGCTCTTTGGAAAAAGCTTCATTTCTATTAATTAGAGAAGCATATGGATCACCATGCATACAACTTTCCTCTAAATGGACTCTATCTGCATGATGGAAAAGTGTTGATTCACGAGTATTATAATTATCAATAGGCAAAACAGGAACATTAGAAGTGAGTAGGTGTTGAGGAGAGGATACGATACTACCATGTATGATTTGAGTAATTTCGTTATATATCACACGCCTATGAATTAACGTGTTTGGTATAAAAAATAACGTGCATAAGGAAGCGCACATTGAGCTCTCATCAACGTATGTCAATTGAATAGAAATATATCTCAGCTCAGTCATTTCAAGCATTTTCTTACGCAGATATTCCAAAGAAGTGCGAAATGTTGATGCGTCGGGTGCAAAAACATTTTGAAATTCAGCATCATACATTTTCATTAGTTTCCCAATCCTTTTCCGATTACTCGGAAGTTTGGCAATTCTTATATATTCCATAATCGAATCTAGCGTAGCATTTTGCTTACTGTGACTGCAGTGTGAAGAATCATAATACTTACCATTTTTCCAGTAGTAGTCTACAATTTTATCAACCTGAATTGCTGTCTTTGAATACACCATGATTTGAGAGTGTAAAGAATAAAGGTCAAGTTTTTCTTATTTTGTATTTCCCATGATTTTTTTTTGGAAATCTTTTATTTGAGCGATTACACCCATTTACTCCTTTGTTAATTTAATTATTTACTAAATACTATTTATTGAATTATTTACCAATATCTTTAATTCTTTAATTAAAAATAGAGATATGTCATCACCCTAATACTTTTCATAAATGAATAATCACGCAAATTGCAAAATTGGTAAGTCTACCAAAGAACTCAACAAAAATATAGATGCGTGCTGCGTAAGCGCCGACTTATTGAACATTACATACACTGTGTCTAATTGAGTTTAACAACCCCGAGCACCAAATTCCCTTTGATGAAGAAAAATGTCACCTATTTCATTTTATTCGACTTCATCATGGTGTAATGAATAATTTGAGACTTTGATAACTCAAATTCTATAATTTAAATATTTTTTACTGTTATTTGATATAGATTTAAATTCATTTCTTCCAAAATCAGTGTTGCAAAATTAACTGAAAAGAACCGTTGAAAGTTTAAAAACATTAATTATCTCGTAAATAATGAATTGAAATCATAGAGAAACGATTACTGATGTGTTAATTTTTTAATCTCGTAAAAGAAATGAAAAGAAATGAAATAATGAATATCTTTTTGTGGATGAAAAGAATTTAGCGCTTAGGGGTGTTAAAATTAGTTAGACATAGTCTACGTGTCTACCGTGCGTCAAGTGATTCGGGTACAATAAGCGCAAACATTTCAGTTTGTTGATAACATAATAACATTTAAACAACAATTTCTAAATTAGAAATGATTTTTAAAATTATTTTAATGAATTCTAAGACTGATAAATTCATTTCAACTGCATTACAATTACTTTGCATTTGAAAAAAACAATTTTAAATAATTGCAATAGAAATCTTTTCGCAGATTGTACTCGAATTACTTGGACGCACGGTATAACTAGAGTTAAGCGTTTTAAACTAAAGCATTTAAAACACATGTTTGAAACTAAAAAAAAAAAAAACAAAAAACAAAATGAAATTTAAAACAAAATGCTGTTCAAAACTTGTGTTTAAAACGTTTTTTACTTTTTGTTATAAACATGTGATAGTTGCTGTAGAAAAAGCCTTTATAGGTAAATCGTATATTGCTCAAGACAGTGTTGTCAAAGTTCACGAAAAAAATGAACGCGTTCAGTTCACGTTCGTTGAAAAATGAACGCGTTCAGTTCACGTTCACAAGCAAATGAACGCGTTCAGTTCACGTTCACGAAAATGTGGCTCGTTCACGAACGCGTTCACGTTCATTCTCTAAACGTTCACGATCTTTGACAAACTGCTGTCCGGAAATCGCGAAAAAAATGCGAAAAACAATGGAAACCAGAAATGAGAATAGAATAATCGCACATTGACACGCAACACGACAAAAAACAAGAGCAAACTTATTCCTGTTCCTGCGATTTTGTTCTAGCTTCATAGCCCTAAAAATCTGTGGTGAACGTTCAATTTTCTGTGCATGAACGCGTTCAGTTCACGTTCATAATGAAATGAACGCGTTCAGTTCACGTTCACGAAAATGTGGCTCGTTCGCGAACGCGTTCACGTTCATTCTCTAAACGTTCGTGAACTTTGACAACACTGGCTCAAGAAAGCCAGAAAACAAAACAAATATGTGGTTAACAACATACTATACGTCAATTTCAAACTCAAAAATATCGCATAAATATGCATTTTGGCACGTTTTGACTACACCATGTTGTGGAGAAAGATTTTTAGAACAAAAAAAAAAAAAAAAAAAAATTAAAAAAAAATGATTTCTTACATGTAAGGGGTCTTTCCACGACGAACATCACACATGTTCTTTATTGTCCCAAATTGTTTCTTCAAGTTTATATTATTCAACTAAAGAAATGTAAGTAAACCCTCATTACCAAGAATTTTTAACCTGGATTGCTGTGAAAGCATCTTCTGGATTTCGAAATTTTTTTCAAATTTCAACTTTCAATATCTTATTTTAATGGTATACTTGATTAGATTTTTTGGGAATTTATTGAGAATTTTCCTGTGTTTAGTATTTGAGGAATTCGCATATCAGTGAGGTCATTGGTGATATGTGCAAAAATGATCCATAATACTCTTGAGGATAACTCAAGAACTAAGTGAGGTGCCGAGTTGAGTGATATCTCGTTTTGAAGGTATACTCGAGTAGATTTTTTGAGAATTTTTTGAGAATTTTCCTATGTCTAGTATTTGAGGAATTCGCATGTCAGTGAAGTCACATTGGTGATATGTGCGAAAATGATCCATAATACTCTTGAGGATAACTCAATAACTAAGTGAGGTGCCGAGTTGAGTGATATCTTATTTTGAAGGTATACTCGAGTAGATTATTTGAGAATTTTTTGAGAATTTTTCTATGTCTAGTATTTGAGGAATTCACACATAAGTTCGGTCACATTGACGCATGCGTCTGAAGGTGAGCCCAAGCCGAACCATTATTGTTTTGATGATAACTCGAGAACTAAAAGAGGTGCCGAGTTGAGTGATATCTTATTTTGAAGGTATACTTGAGTAAATTTTTTGAGAATTTTTTGAGAATTTTTCTATGTCTAGTATTTGAGGAATTCACACATAAGTTCGGTCACATTGACGCATGCGTCTCAAGGTGAGCCCAAGCCGAACCATTATTGTTTTGATGATAACTCGAGAACTAAAAGAGGTGCCGAGTTGAGTGATATCTTATTTTGAAGGTATACTCGAGTAGATTATTTGAGAATTTTTTGAGAATTTTCCTTTGTCTAGTATTTGAGGAATTCGCATGTCAGTGAAGTCACATTGGTGATATGTGCGAAAATGATCCATAATACTCTTGAGGATAACTCAATAACTAAGTGAGGTGCCGAATTGAGTGATATCTTATTTTGAAGGTATACTCGAGTAGATTATTTGAGAATTTTTTGAGAATTTTTCTATGTCTAGTATTTGAGGAATTCACACATAAGTTCGGTCACATTGACGCATGCGTCTGAAGGTGAGCCCAAGCCGAACCATTATTGTTTTGATGATAACTCGAGAACTAAAAGAGGTGCCGAGTTGAGTGATATCTTATTTTGAAGGTATACTTGAGTAAATTTTTTAAGAATTTTTTGAGAATTTTTCTATGTCTAGTATTTGAGGAATTCACACATAAGTTCGGTCACATTGACGCATGCGTCTCAAGGTGAGCCCAAGCCGAACCATTATTGTTTTGATGATAACTCGAGAACTAAAAGAGGTGCCGAGTTGAGTGATATCTTATTTTGAAGGTATACTCGAGTAGATTTTTGAGAATTTTTTGAGAATTTTCTTTGTCTAGTATTTGAGGAATTCGCATGTCAGTGAAGTCACATTGGTGATATGTGCGAAAATGATCCATAATACTCTTGAGGATAACTCAATAACTAAGTGAGGTGCCGAGTTGAGTGATATCTTATTTTGAAGGTATACTCGAGTAGATTATTTGAGAATTTTTTGAGAATTTTTCTATGTCTAGTATTTGAGGAATTCACACATAAGTTCGGTCACATTGACGCATGCGTCTGAAGGTGAGCCCAAGCCGAACCATTATTGTTTTGATGATAACTCGAGAACTAAAAGAGGTGCCGAGTTGAGTGATATCTTATTTTGAAGGTATACTCGAGTAGATTTTTTGAGAATTTTTTGAGAATTTTCCTATGTCTAGTATTTGAGGAATTCGCATGTCAGTGAGTCACATTGGTGATATGTGCGAAAATGATCCATAATACTCTTGAGGATAACTCAATAACTAAGTGAGGTGCCGAGTTGAGTGATATCTTATTTTGAAGGTATACTCGAGTAGATTATTTGAGAATTTTTTGAGAATTTTTCTATGTCTAGTATTTGAGGAATTCACACATAAGTTCGGTCACATTGACACATGCGTCTGAAGGTGAGCCCAAGCCGAACCATTATTGTTTTGATGATAACTCGAGAACTAAAAGAGGTGCCGAGTTGAGTGATATCTTATTTTGAAGGTATACTTGAGTAAATTTTTTGAGAATTTTTTGAGAATTT
>VFXL01000367.1:0-21781 GCA_009761765.1 Phenacoccus solenopsis | reverse complement strand
AGAATTTTTTGAGAATTTTTCTATGTCTAGTATTTGAGGAATTCGCATGTCAGTGAAGTCACATTGGTGATATGTGCGAAAATGATCCATAAACTCTTGAGGATAACTCAAGAACAAAGTGAGGTGCCCAGTTGAGTGATATCTCGTTTTGAAGGTATACTCGAGTAGATTTTTTGAGAATTTTTTGAGAATTTTCCTATGTCTAGTATTTGAGGAATTCACACTTAAGTACGGTCACATTGATACATGCGTCTGAAGGTGAGCCCAAGCCGAACCATTATTGTTTTGATGATAACTCGAGAACTAAAAGAGGTGCCGAGTTGAGTGATATCTTGTTTGAAGGTATACTGGAGTAGATTTATTGAGATTTTTTGAGAATTTTTCTATGTCTAGTATTTGAGGAATTCGCATGTCAGTAAAGTCACATTGGTGATATGTGCGAAAATGATCCATAACACTCTTGAGGATAACTCAAGAACAAAGTGAGGTGCCCAGTTGAGTGATATCTCGTTTTGAAGGTATACTCGAGTAGATTTTTTGAGAATTTTTTGAGAATTTTCCTATGTCTAGTATTTGAGGAATTCGCATGTCAGTGAAGTCACATTGGTGATATGTGCGAAAATGATCCATAATACTCTTGAGGATAACTCAATAACTAAGTGAGGTGCCGAGTTGAGTGATATCTTATTTTGAAGGTATACTCGAGTAGATTTTTTGAGAATTTTTTGAGAATTTTTCTATGTCTAGTATTTGAGGAATTCACACGTAAGTACGGTCACATTGACGCATGCGTCTGAAGGTGAGCCCAAGCCGAACCATTATTGTTTTGATGATAACTCGAGAACTAAAAGAGGTGCCGAGTTGAGTGATATCTTATTTTGAAGGTATACTCGAGTAGGTTTTTTGAGAATTTTTTGAGAATTTTCTATGTCTAGTATTTGAGGAATTCGCATGTCAGTGAAGTCACATTGGTGATATGTGCGAAAATGATCCATAATACTCTTGAGGATAACTCAATAACATAGTGAGGTGCCGAGTTGAGTGATATCTCGTTTTGAAGGTATACTCGAGTAGATTTTTTGAGAATTTTTTGAGAATTTTTCTATGTCTAGTATTTGAGGAATTCACACATAAGTTCGGTCACATTGACACATGTGTCTGAAGGTGAGCCCAAGCCGAACCATTATTTCGTTTTGATGATAACTCGAGAACTAAGTGAGGTGCCGAGTTGAGTGATATCTCGTTTTGAAGGTATACTGGAGTAGATTTTTTGAGAATTTTTTGAGAATTTTTCTATGTCTAGTATTTGAGGAATTCACACATAAGTTCGGACACATTGACACATGCGTCTGAAGGTGAGCCCAAGCCGAGCCATTATTATTTTGATGATAACTCGAGAACTAAGTGAGGTGCCGAGTTGAGTGATATCTCGTTTTGAAGGTATACTGGAGTAGATTTTTTGAGAATTTTTTGAGAATTTTTCTATGTCTAGTATTTGAGGAATTCACACGTAAGTACGGTCACATTGACGCATGCGTCTGAAGGTGAGCCCAAGCCGAACCATTATTTCGTTTTGATGATAACTCGAGAACTAAGTGAGGTGCCGAGTTGAGTGATATCTCGTTTTGAAGGTATACTGAGTAGATTTTTTGAGAATTTTTTGAGAATTTTTCTATGTCTAGTATTTGAGGAATTCACACATAAGTTCGGTCACATTGACACATGCGTCTGAAGGTGAGCCCAAGCCGAACCATTATTGTTTTGATGATAACTCGAGAACTAAAAGAGGTGCCGAGTTGAGTGATATCTTATTTTGAAGGTATACTCGAGTAGGTTTTTTGAGAATTTTTTGAGAATTTTCCTATGTCTAGTATTTGAGGAATTCGCATGTCAGTGAAGTCACATTGGTGATATGTGCGAAAATGATCCATAATACTCTTGAGGATAACTCAAGAACAAAGTGAGGTGCCCAGTTGAGTGATATCTCGTTTTGAAGATATACTCGAGTAGATTTTTTGAGAATTTTTCTATGTCCAGTATTTGAGGAATTCACACGTAAGTACGGTCACATTGACGCATGCTTCTGAAGGTGAGCCCAAGCCAAACCATTATTGTTTTGATGATAACTCGAGAACTAAGTGAGGTGCCGAGTTGAGTGATATCTCGTTTTGAAGGTATACTCGAGTAGATTTTTTGAAATTTTTTGAGAATTTTCCTATGTCTAGTGTTTGAGGAATTCACACGTAAGTACGGTCACATTGACACATGCATCTGAAGGTGAGCCCAAGCCGAACCATTATTGTTTTGATGATAACTCGAGAACTAAAAGAGGTGCCGAGTTGAGTGATATCTTATTTTGAAGGTATACTCAAGTAGGTTTTTTGAGAATTTTTTGAGAATTTTCCTATGTCTAGTATTTGAGGAATTCGCATGTCAGTGAAGTCACATTGGTGATATGTGCGAAAATGATCCATAATACTCTTGAGGATAACTCAATAACTAAGTGAGGTGCCGAGTTGAGTGATATCTTATTTTGAAGGTATACTCGAGTAGATTATTTGAGAATTTTTTGAGAATTTTTGTATGTCTAGTATTTGAGGAATTCACACATAAGTTCGGTCACATTGACGCATGCGTCTGAAGGTGAGCCCAAGCCAAACCATTATTGTTTTGATGATAACTCGAGAAATAAAAGAGGTGCCGAGTTGAGTGATATCTTATTTTGAAGGTATACTCGAGTAGATTTTTTGAGAATTTTTTGAGAATTTTTGTATGTCTAGTATTTGAGGAATTCGCATGTCAGTGAAGTCACATTGGTGATATATGTGAAAATGATCCATAACACTCTTGAGGATAACTCAAGAACAAAGTGAGGTGCCGAGTTGAGTGATATCTCGTTTTGAAGGTATACTCGAGTAGATTTTTTGAGAATTTTTTGAGAATTTTCCTATGTCTAGTATTTGAGGAATTCACACGTAAGTACGGTCACATTGACGCATGCGTCTGAAGGTGAGCCCAAGCCAAACCATTATTGTTTTGATGATAACTCGAGAACTAAGTGAGGTGCCGAGTTGAGTGATATCTCGTTTTGAAGGTATACTCGAGTAGATTTTTTGAGAATTTTTTGAGAATTTTCCTATGTCTAGTGTTTGAGGAATTCACACGTAAGTACGGTCACATTGACACATGCGTCTGAAGGTGAGCCCAAGCCGAACCATTATTTCGTTTTGATGATAACTCGAGAACTAAGTGAGGTGCCGAGTTGAGTGATATCTCGTTTTGAAGGTATACTCGAGTAGATTTTTTGAGAATTTTTTGAGAATTTTTCTATGTCTAGTATTTGAGGAATTTACACATAAGTTCGGTCACATTGACACATGTGTCTGAAGGTGAGCCCAAGCCGAACCATTATTTCGTTTTGATGATAACTCGAGAACTAAGTGAGGTGCCGAGTTGAGTGATATCTCGTTTTGAAGGTATACTGGAGTAGATTTTTTGAGAATTTTTTGAGAATTTTTCTATGTCTTGTATTTGAGGAATTCACACATAAGTTCGGTCACATTGACACATGCGTCTGAAGGTGAGCCCAAGCCGAACCATTATTGTTTTGATGATAACTCGAGAACTAAAAGAGGTGCCGAGTTGAGTGATATCTTATTTTGAAGGTATACTCGAGTAGGTTTTTTGAGAATTTTTTGAGAATTTTCCTATGTCTAGTATTTGAGGAATTCGCATGTCAGTGAAGTCACATTGGTGATATGTGCGAAAATGATCCATAATACTCTTGAGGATAACTCAATAACTAAGTGAGGTGCCGAGTTGAGTGATATCCTATTTTGAAGGTATACTCGAGTAGATTATTTGAGAATTTTTTGAGAATTTTTCAATGTCTAGTATTTGAGGAATTCACACATAAGTTCGGTCACAATGACGCATGCGTCTGAACGTGAGCCCAAGCCGAACCATTATTGTTTTGATGATAACTCGAGAACTAAAAGAGGTGCCGAGTTGAGTGATATCTTATTTTAAAGGTATACTCGAGTAGATTTTTTGAGAATTTTTTGAGAATTTTTGTATGTCTAGTATTTGAGGAATTCGCATGTCAGTGAAGTCACATTGGTGATATATGTGAAAATGATCCATAACACTCTTGAGGATAACTCAAGAACAAAGTGAGGTGCCGAGTTGAGTGATATCTCGTTTTGAAGGTATACTTGAGTAGATTTTTTGAGAATTTTTTGAGAATTTTCCTATGTCTAGTATTTGAGGAATTCACACGTAAGTACGCTCACATTGACACATGCGTCTGAAGGTGAGCCCAAACCTCTCAAGCATAACTCAAGAATAAAGTGAGTTGCCGAGATTGGACATGTCTTATGTTTGCGGTATACCAGAGTAATATTTTTGAGACTGTTTGCAGATTGTTTTTTTGAGTGGCAACCCTTGTAGGGAATGACTCAATATTCGAAAGCAGGTTTTTTTTGAGAAATAATTTAATTTGTTTCATTTCATAATTAAAATGTGTTTTTTTTTATTCTTTTTAATGTGGTTGTAATTAGTTCAATAATATAATAATATTCAATAATTTTCATTTTAGTTTAATATTCAGACACGTAATACATTGCTTAACTATGCTCATTAGTGTGAATTTTTCTTATCACAAATACGCGTGCTGAAAAACGCGTGCTAATTTCTCCGTCGTTCAATTTTCACGATTCACGGAATTATTTTTTTTATCATTTTTTTCTTATCGATTAATTAATTGTGCATGAAATTGAATTTGCGCATGGAAAAGTTACCTATTTAAGATTTAGTAGGTATCTAAATCACGGTAACTGATCCATCGAATATTGACATTGACAATTTTTTTTTTAAATATTTTTCTAAATTGTTTCAACTTTCAGCATACATATTGTGTTTTTGGGATCTTTCGTTTTTTAAAAGTCGTAAATTTCTGAAATGGAATAATATTCATGATGTTTAAATTTTTCAATCACTAACAAATTTAGCGTGAATATTTAATTTTAAAATCTGTGTTCATGGTTAATAATCAATAATTAGGTATTTAAAATAAAATTCGCAAAATGTAGATGAAATAATTATGTATTTAAAATTATATTCTTGGTTTTTTCATTTCATTAAAATAAATGAAAACATGAAATAAGTACACATATTAGACATAACATATGGAATATACAAAATCTTAATAAAAGTATTAACTTAATGATCTAAATCACACAATATCGGAGAATGTTGAAAAAGTAGAATTTATGTATTCAGGATTAGCCACGAATTACCAAAATTTAGGAACTAAAACATAATTAGAAAATTATAATCTCTAATAACTATAACAAAACCTATTACATAATTGGAAAACAATATCATAATTCATAGGGTAATAAAATTTTGAAACAATAAAGAAACAGACCATCACAAATTATAATTTAAGTGGTAATAAAATAAAATAAATAAATATCAGCTAATAGAGTACAGATATACTATAACGACACTATACTTATGACAACGATTAAATGCTTTGATTATGTTAAGAAATTTGAATCTTTAAAATTAATTAATCTTTCGGATAAAATATGAAAAGAATAAAAATGTCCGCCAAATGCGTCAATAAAATGAGTTCCCTTGGTTATACAAGTAAAGAAATAAATTATTTATATTCGTGGTCAGTCAAGTTTCAGAAATTAAATGCAAAGAAATTATTACAGATAAGTACAAGAGAAAGAAAGATGAGTATTGCCATCGAAGTTGGTAGGTATAAATTACAATAAGTTATAAAATAGATATAGCTATATAATGAAAATTTCAACTTGACAAATGAAATTAAGGTTTTTTGATAATTAAATATAGTTACAACAGTTATTTATACCTCTCATTTACGAAAAGTAAAAAAAAAAAAAAAAAAATGAAAAATGGGAAAAATGGGGAAAATGAATTTGAGTAGGTACTTATAATATTTTATTTATTGGTTCTCATCAATATTTTTCCATTTTTTTAATTGACTTCGGTAATTTTGGTACGTAGGTAAGTATATTAGTATTATTTTATTCAAAAAATTTTGTGTCAAGATACAACTTCTGTTAAAAACTATATTGATTTTTTAGATTGTTTGTACGATATTTTTTAGTTTCTTATGTCACAAAATATTAAATGATATGTAGAAAAATATCATAAAATAATTATCAGAATTAAATAATAAGTATACGCATAAATTTATTTCGATTACATTTTTTTCGGCATCACGCATGGGTAGAAGAATATTCTGCTTTATTGTCATTGGAAAATTTGATATGAAATATTTTTATAATAGGTAAAAGGATCATTTAATGAAGGGATTAGATATCATCACACAGTAAGAAAATTCATCAGGAAGGAATAAAAACAATTTTTTATTCATCTAAATAAGAAATATTTTAATCGCTGATGCTTTCAACGCCTTGAAAAAGCAAAGTTAACGTAAACACTTCATGGGTTAACAGAAAAAAATGAAAATATTCAACAAAACAACAATTCGTATACATACATCGTTCACTGATCCGCTGATCTTTCTGTTCTTTCAGATTTCGTTTCTTTCCTCGATTTATATTTCCTATAATTGATTTGAATCTTAGCGGCTGCGTTATTCTGCAAGCTGTGCCTTTTACGTACCAAATACCCTCGTATGCCGGCTTGAATTTTAGTAGCGCTTTTTTCCAAATCTTGCTGACTGGAAATATTGCTGCAACTGGAACCAGCCGAATTGCGTAGATCGTTCAGCGAACTAGAATGTTTGATGCTTTTTCTAACCTTATATCCTCTAAAATGAGCTTGAATTTTGGTAGCAGCCGATGCCGATATTTGGATACTTTTGCGCGTCTTGAAGCCGCGATAAGTTGCTTGAATCTTGACGGCCGCTTGCTTTATCGGATCCTCGTCAAACGTTTTGATCGCCATTCTGTTACTACCCATCGGCTTGGATGAGATTTCCTTCTCCGTTGATGACTTTTGATCTTCTGTAACGTTTCGGTAGTCGTTGTAAGTTAGCCAAAAAGTAAAACGCATGCGTTCGTTTTAATATAGATACGTATGCGTGACGTAGGTAATAGGCATTTATCTGTAAGTATATTTTGGGGGAAGCGTGATGATTAATTTAAAGATACTTAAAATTAATCGCTTGATTTATTTTTAAATCGTCCCTTTATGACGGCATATAGGTATTTTGACACATTGAAATATCAAATACGCATAATTTTCAGAATTAATTTCATCAATCAAGCAATAACACACTCAAGAATGCTAGAAAGTTTATACGTGCCAACTAACACAGTTGGAATGGCTTTGCACAAGTTGGCGAATATTATTAGCGAATTGACGTCATCGATGTCAATAACATTTATCGCGTTTGCATTTTCATTGAAAGTGAATACAATTTTTGAAAATAATCTGGGAGCTTTTGACTACATAGGTCAGTGGCGAAATATTTGGCAATAATAAACATTATATCATTTTATAGATATCTATTGTTTTCACTAATTCATTAAGAATTCACTAATATAACCTATCAAATGCTTCATAAAGGATATTATGAGATGCTGTTCGTCCAAGGTTACATATTACCTACGTCTGCGTGCTTACCCACGCAAATAAATATATTTTTATAGTATCAGGAAAACAGTTTTAAATGAAACATTTGTTGACAGCTTCGAGGTCATTACTTCAAGTTATACCAATACGCCGCGCATCCTTTACATTTGTTCTTTCATGGTAATGTTTACTTTCTTTAAATATGAATATACCCTTACCCGTAACAATTTACCTGGATCTACGTGCCGTTTATTTTGATCATCTTGCGTTACTCATTTTGCTTTTTAATAGAACTGAAGCGAAAGAAATCTCCCAAGTAAAAGTTCATCGATATTATTCACTTACCTTGCAACACCTGTACTCTAAAAATAGATTTTATTGGCGATTTTTCTGTTTGAGTCATCTATCTCGATATAGTATATTTAAATTTGTTTATAATTTAGCAATTCATGTTCCACCTCTATCTTCATGAACAAAAATATTGGTATTTTTCAAAAAATCGAACGTTATTCTATGAAATGAAATGTTGTAAGTGTTGCCTAATCAAATCGTAAATAAGGAATTTATAAACTAGGCGTACATAATAATTACTAGTATCCTTAAGTGAAGCCATCAAAATGTCGTAGCAAAGGAGGCTAGTTCTCTTGGGCCTAGACTTCGTAAATAGATCAAAAGCAATTGGGATTTAAAAGCGAAGTGGCTGACCTCTGTTAGAAGAAATGAGAAACATATTTTGAGTGATTAAGGAATAAACTCTCATCAACCTAAATACAAATATTGCTATTGAAATTTATTGTGAGCGTAATTTTTTAGGTTCATGTCTTCAGCATATAGCTAGTTATCTCCCCCTCCCTTCCCATAAAATTATATTTTTTTGTTGTTTTTTGAAAAATGAAAATGAGGATTTTTTGAGAAGGAAACGCAGTTTGTTGATGAATCAAGAGTTCAAGACAGTATTTTAATACTTTCAAAAAATATAGTTGATAGAAATGAAGAAAACATGAAAGTTGTTCCTTATTTATTTTAATGGTAATAACAACTGCAATTTTAATTTTCAAAAAATTATGAAACATCGAATTTTGAAAGAATATAAAAGGAGTAATTTATATGTAGTGTTAAGCATGAAACCTTTTTTATAAGTTTTTCAAAAAAATTCTTCGTTCTAAACTGCTCTTAAAAACTTGATTTCAATTTATATATAGACTTATGAGATGTTATCCCTTGTTCCCTTGATCATTCCGAATATCAACGCACACTAGCGCGCTCTAGCTTTCTTTTAAATCCTGGTTTAAAGGTTCTATATTTTTTGTTTTGGAAAAAAGAAATTTAAAAATTGATAAAGTTTGTGAAAATGAAAAAAATATTCAAGAATTTATAAAAAAACTCTCAACTAGTCAAACGACTAGAACATACTTACCTTCCTTACCTGTACTCGTGAAAATGTTGATTTGATGACAACGAATTTGCATACATCTTGCATTCGAGAATATAATTTTTTTGAAAATTCTATAGAAGACATTTGAAAGCCATACGAAGAAAGGAAGCAATAAAGTATAAAGATAACTATACAATACACACAGCGATGGAAAAATTCAAAGTATTCATTCATCAGCAGGTTTCTTTACAGCAAACAAAACAAAATCAGTTGTTACGCTGGCGAAGAGATGATATGATAAATTGCTACCTACTCTATTGTATAGCTAAACATTCCGATTTCGTAGTATCATCTAATGTGTTTAATGATTACATGGCGTTTCGCGGTTACACCGTTTTATTCAAATTATAATACTACGTCTTCGTAGATTACAACATCTTTCCGCTAAATTAAATCGCTAATTTATAGGAACAGGAGAGAAAATAAAATTTATTCAATAAGTACAACACTCGGCAGCACCGAATATAAAATGCAAAAGCTCTTTAAAAAAATTAACGCTATTAAAAAAAAATAAACGAAACAAATATAAATAGCGAGAACTCACGCAACGAAGATTAATTGAAAATCTACTCTTATATACAGATCTGTTGATGAAAGAAGCGAAAAACACACAATTTTATCACATTCTAATCGATATGATTACCTTCGATGGCCTTTTCGTTCGATTCTACAGATATATTTCCATTGACCTTTTCCACGTTGTTTTTCTCTTCGCTGGCTTTTTCGCTGTTTTCGTTGACTTCTACAATTTTACCATCTAGAGTTGATTGTCCATTGAGGATTTTTTTACTATCTCCTAAACATATGCTTTTACGAGCTCGATAATTACGAAAGGTTGTTTGTATTTTGGAAGCAGCTTTATCCAAGTCAAGACTTTCGCTATCTTCTTCCACGCATTCAGAGAGAGTACAACGTAGCTTTGGTAGTTTACGGATGTTTTCGATGTCTACGAGTTTACTATCTAAAGACATACGTTTCTTTTGGATATTATAATCTTTGCCGAGATTTCCTAAACGGTCAGATTCCGGTTGGGAAGCGTTTGATTGTAGCGTTTTCTCCTGTAAAGAAAAATACCAAGCAATAAGATCATTTTTTATACGATACTGAATGACGACAAATGTTGCTAATATACACCTGACTATCGGACTGCTGTTTGATCTGCTTCCTCGTTAAATAGCCACGAACTCCGGCTTGAATTTTGGAGGCGGCGATTTCAGGATCTGGTATATTTTTCGATTCGCCTTGATTAGTAGCTTCTACGGTGTCATCGGGTAACTTAACAGCTTTCAATTCTTCTTCTGATACATCAAATTGGTCCAAATTTTCTGGTAACGGAGGAAACTCCTCTAGGTCTGGGGGTTTAGGTAAATCTTCGCTAACTGAGTGTACGACGGTTTTTACATTTTCTATTGATATGTCTTCTTGAGTTATCACAGCTCCGGAAACGTCTTGGGAGGATTTTGAGGCTTCCTGAACAAATTAAGGAGAAAATTTAACAACTCTGTCGTATTATTAGTGAGTCTTTAATTTGAGCAGATTCTGATTGGCAGATAATGCTATCAATTGCTTCACTCCGACTACCAATACCCCTACAATGTACCTGGGAAAATGAAATTCGGATATATGGTAAAGTTTCACGTCAATAATTATATAAACTTTTATTCATTACATATGAACTATTTAGGATTCCTCAAGTTTTTTAAAAATTTTTGAACATTCGCCATTTAAACCCATTTCGGCTGAAAGTTGAAAAGTAACATTGTGTTTCAACAAGTTTGAACTTATTGGGTGAATACGAACACTGAATACGTCAAGAAATTTTTTAACCTGATTTACCATAAAAGCCATTTGGCTAAGATTTCCTTCTAGGAGACTAAAATTTTTGTACGTTGGCATTATAAGTTCATACCTACTCAAACATTTTCCCCATTTCGTTCAACTCAGCACATTTTGAAGCCTGAAGAAACACTTCGTCGCCCCTCTAAAGTCACCACTGAGCTTAATGAAAATGGTTTATTCTCATTGGCAGCGACGAATTTATAAATTTGTTATCATGAGATTAAATTCAATTCTGGCCTTGGTATGCAATTATTTATATTTTTAAACGACTAATAAACCTTTCTCCTCCCTTAAAAAGATTTACTGTGGTTCTAGGATTAGATATTTTTCTCTCTTGGACATCACAAGAAAAATTAAAATCATCAAATATTTTTTGATCTGTCGAGCATAAATTATAAGAAAAAAATGTTTAAAAAATCATTCAAAAATTCATTTATTTAATCCATGTGATTTTTTTAAATAGTAAAAATTGTAAAAAAAATCCTTAAAAAACTAAGAAGTTTTAAAATTGTAAAAAAATCCTTACGTTATAAGCTTATTTAAAAACTAAAAAATATCACTTCTATTCCTTGGAAAGCACAAAAATAAATAGGTCATTTGGTTTTTATGGACACACAAAATAAGCAAAATACAAAATTAGGTATATTTTGAAGCAAAAAAAAATAAAAATAGTTTAGATATTATTCAAGTTTTTCATATTATTCAAAAAAAAAAAAAAAGAAAAAAACAAAATTAAAATAAATGAAGAAAAATTATGTTTAAAAATTCAAATAGTTATGAAAAAATAAAAGAAGAAGGTCAAAGAACGAAATTTTTAGTTTTGTTTTTAGTTTCTTTGATGATAATCATCTCGTCGCTCCTAAAATTCTGTCGCCCAAGACTGCACAGTATGTAGTCCGTGCTCAAATCTTTGACTGCTCTAAATTTGGCATTGATTTTTATAAGGTTTTGTTTTCTTTTAGTAAATAGTCATTAGTCAACTATCATAAAGTGAAAGTAGTAGTATTTATCTGCTCAAAATACTGAAGGGACTGAGACATATTGCTATGAAATGAAAAATAAAAATGTAGGGAGCCATGCCGCATTACTGGTGCTGAATTTTTAATTGAAGCTTATTTGAGTTTGCAAATAACATGCTTACAGGTCACACCAATACCAAGTCTGAAAACCACAAACCTACCTATCCTTTCCAAAAACACTAAAAAAGTTAAATTTATAACAACGTAGTATTTCTTGTCATGCAATAAATATATGAAAACATATTTTTCAAATTATAACTACTTGAGGCTCCTCAAATTGTTATCAAATTTTTACAATCCGCCATTTTGATCCAAATCCAAGAGGTCATATTCTGGTCATTAACTAACCCCACATACAAAGTTCGATCTTTCTAGATTGATTTGGTGAGGAGATATGGGCGGAAGATTCAAGAAATTTCATGACTCCAAAATTCCTCAAAAAGTCGTTTTTTGCTCCAATTCCTCTCAAAATGCACTTCGAAATCTAAAATTTGGATATATTGATGTCCGTCATTTATTCTTTCATATGAGATGAAAAATGAAAAATTTGAGCGATTTGCGCTTTCTACAGCCTTCCTCAAAATTTGAGTGATATGCCATTTTGAGATGTATCGAAAAAACAAAAAAGTACCTTTTTTGAATTTTCAAGAAGAGTCTCTCACCAAATTTTGAGCGAATTTCATGAACACTTGACGACGCTATGTATGGGGAAAAATATTATATTTATACAATACCAAAAAATTGGACATTTCCTAAATGATTACAAATAGTTTAAAATGCAAAGATTTGAAGACCCAAACTTCCCCGACCCTCTTTCCAAAACTGGTAGGTTAGAACGTAAGGTGTTATATTATTGATTCAAAAAAAAAAGTAAATGTAGAAGTAACACAATACGCAATAGGTACCAACCTCAGGCTTGCTTAGGTATCGAAATAAAAAATAAAATATACGAATACTGCCTTGTCATTATTATTTTATCAGTTTTTTTTTTAACTTTCACTGCGAACCAAGGCAATAATGATTGTTTGTATCAATGGCATGTTGCGGAGAGTGCGCCTTAATTTATCAAATAATTTTAAAGAGCATACCTCATCTATCTATGCATTTTCAAATGTCATTTTAAAAGAGTTATGAAAAAAAGTTAATTTTTCAGACATTTTTTCAAATATTCCCCTCTCTTACCCTCCACATTTACTATTTTTAATCAATAATAAGGGAGAGAAAAAAATTTTCAAAGCATACCATCGCAGTTTTCAAAAAGGCTACTTAATATGGCATTTTCGAAAATTGTTCATGAAAAACTGAAATAATAAGTTTATTAATTTTCCCCCCGCTTTTTGTACTAATTTCACAATATTTCCCCTTCCACCACTTCTACATTTCCTTATACCATAGATCATAGATGAAAATACTTATCTATCATCAACATAGATCATGAGCATAGCCGGTTTTAAGATGGGTTTTGGGTGTCTAACCCCTCCCCCAGAGCTTATTTTTTTTAGTTGTTTTAATCAACTTTTTGGTAATTTATAAAATTTACTATCTTTTCCACTTGACTCTATGGAACTGAACACCCCCTCCCCCTTCCAAGCAGTGATCCTAAAACCGGCACTGATCATGAGATATTCATTTTCATGGTGCATCATTATCCTAGGCATTTTTTCATTTCATTTCAAAGCAGTATATCTAGCTCACAAAAAGAACAAGGCATTTTGTGAAATATTTCGGAGTGTACACAAATATCGTAAAGAACATTTACCGATCAGTTACGCATTTTCTAAACCTTAGGATGTGAATATGCCTTCCTATCCACCGACTAGTTTTAACAATATTGGGTAGGCTGTAATGACTGGCTAATTAAGTAGGTATATAAAAAAGTTTACAGTAATTATGGCTCATCGTATTACTATCGTCACCGAATCGTGTCAACATTTAAGTTCCAAGTTCCATAAAGAATATAAAATTTATTAAAATATTCGTTATTGACGAATCAAACTTCTGAAGACCAAAAAAAATTCAATCAGTTAATGATTTACCTCTTGAACTCCTGATGGTATCTGTTCCCATTCTTGTAGCCTCTTTTGAGCATCGTCGGCCGGAGACGCAGAAGTAGTGGCAATCTCTGGTATATCAGCCTTAGATTTAGAATCTTCCGATGCTAACGCAGATACCGATCTAGAATCGCTTTGTTCATCGAGAAAAGAAAGACTATCAAAATCGCTACCTTTTTCCGCAACCACCGAATCGACAGCTGAAAGCACACTAGATTCGGAGATATTATTCACATCCTCGTTATCCTTAGGTTCTACGATTATTGCCTGATCTGCGGCGATCTTGGCCATGATATCGGTAGTTTTCTCTACAGCTTGTTTACAAATATCATCTACCTCTTTGACGACCGTTTCTCGAACCGATTTCTTGTATCGTTTCACTTCTTCTGAATCAAACACATTATCTTCGTTGATAAACTCAGCTTCCATGAGTTTCTGGTCGACCATCTCCTCTAGTTCAGGTTCTTCGGTTACAGACGGGTAATTATGGTCTTCGATTCGATTATACGAGCTTTCTCCGTTACTCGATATCGTATCGAATCTTTTCATACCGATGTGTTCGGATTTACGTGGGAAATTGCCGTCTAAATCTGAACCATCGTCTTCGGAATCATCACCGAGGGTGTTCAAAGATGTGTTGCTGATCTCCCGGGCATTTTCTTCTTTCGAGGATGTTTCACCGTCGTCTTTGGATTCGGCTTTACCTTCGACCAATATGTTCATCTTGGTTAATGATTCGTCGAAGCTGCCTTTCAGACTATCTGGTGAAGTTAAATCGGTTGATTCGTTTTTCATGACGTCATCGGCTGATGAAATTTCCAGAGTGTTTTGTTCGGATTCTTCCATGGACATTTGGCCTACTGAGAGTCTATTTGGCCTGGTGTGTTCTTCGATGAATGAATCTCTTTTATATGAAATCTCCTTTTCGATCGCATCGTGAACCACCGATACGATGTCGCTACTGGTGCTTTCGATTTCGCTATTTTCGTTGGTTTTCTCGTGCTCGCGGTCGTCCAGTTCGATGCTGCTTTGTAATGGAATTTTTTCTTTTGCTTCGATGTCCTGTGGTAGTTCTTGGGATGGTTTTTCGGATGAAATTTCCATTGAAATCGGTTTCGTTTCGGGTTCAAGAGGAGCAGAAGTCATAGTTTCTTGTGGTTTATGTTCGGTTTCTTGTTCTGTTATTTCTTGTTTGGTTACTATTTCTAGTTCTGGTTCAGGTTCTTGTTGAGTTTGGTTTGCTGGTATTTCGTTCTTGGACGGTTCGTCTTTTTTATCGAAGCTGTCTTTTTTGCTTTTCTCGATGCTTTCCACGA
The DNA here is from genome assembly GCA_009761765.1 of Phenacoccus solenopsis. Classification (NCBI taxonomy): domain Eukaryota; kingdom Metazoa; phylum Arthropoda; class Insecta; order Hemiptera; family Pseudococcidae; genus Phenacoccus; species Phenacoccus solenopsis. The sequence continues at coordinate 6,543 of VFXL01000367.1, read as the reverse complement.
CCTTAGGAAGGTATTTTTCTGATTTCAAGTTTTCCTCTACATTATCAGCTTCGACATCTTTATTTTTATTGGGAATTGGTTCTGGTTCAAGTTTTTCGTTGGTCTCAGATGATTCGTTTTCAATTTCAGTTTTACTTTCAATATCAATTTTGCTAGGTTGGGCCTCGATGATAGCAGTGGTCACTATACTAGTTGGTCCATTTTGGGTTATCTGAGGTTTCTCGATTTCTGATACTTGGTCTGATACTGGTTCAATTCTATCATCGCTTTCAGTTTTGTCTTCACCTTTCTGTTCATCAGTGGCACTCGAGTCATCTTGTATACTTTTACGGTAATCTACTTTTTCGTTATATTTAGCGGTGGTTCCTAATATAGCAACTGTGCCGGTACTAGCGGCCAGTGTTCTAACAGCAGTCGCTTCCACACAATGTAACGATCCTTTTTCCGCATTTTCGTCGTCATTGTCTTCGTAGTCGTCATTCATGGGGGATAAATCTTCCTCCGAAACAATAGGAACGTTGCTATTAACCGCCTCCTCTTCGTTACTCTTTTTTTCCAGATCGATAAACTGCCTATCTCCATCGGTAGGCGAGGCTTGCGACGACCCTACCGCCGCTGTAACAAAACCAAAAAATAATTACGTTAAAATATAAAATTCTAATTAAATAATCTCGTATTTGTAACGTACGAAAAAAAATGAAATTCGAAGGGAACGAAGCTCGAGAAACATTCCACCTACGTTGTCTTCTCGCGGCTGTGAATTTTCTTTGTTCTCGTCGAAATATCGCTTATTAAAAAATGCCACGTCAGTTTCTCTTATACCAATAAAGCGCCCTTACAGCAAAACGAATTCTTACTAAAACTTGAGTTAACAAAAGATTAATAAATTTCGCCCATAATGTAAAAGCCCACGTACTAAAATTTTCAAACCAACCCCTCCACTTCTTTGCCTTCACTGATGTTAGACACCTCAATTATGTGTTCCAAAAATGCGTAATTTTTTATCAAAACTTTCTCCAATAACAAGTGAATTAATTTTCTCCAAGTACAAGTTTGCGTATTTAAAGCCCACCGTCTGCTACCTCGTTGCGATATTTAGTTACTTTAAACTCTGTACGTGCTCCTTTCTTAGTCTTAAAAACTTTATCAACGAAATTAGCTAGCAGTCGTTCGCTCGTTTCTGTGCTCCACGTATAGTAGTGTCGGTTGTGCCCTTCTTTAAAGGGGTTTTTTACTTTCGTAATTTTTATAAAAGTTCAGTGTCATTGGTAAATTGGGTTCTTCAGATTTTTCATGGAAGTCGAGATATTTTTATACAACGTTTGCAGACTCGGAATGAAGAGGGAGGGGGCAAGAAGGCTTTTCGTTTTAAGACCTTTTGATATTCAAATAAAACAATTTTCAGACTACGAAAAAATGTAATGCTGCCTGATAAAAATATGTTATTTTCAACGTTAAATTTTTATTTTCTAATGCTAAAAATAACACTGTGCCAAACAAATTGAAAAAATACCAAAGGATCAAAGTTATGACGCAATAACAAAATGAAGAAATGCGAATGGAGTTCTTGCAAATCTGTCAATTTTTATATCTGTAGATAAATATAATAAAAAAACGTAAGCAGCCATGCCGCATTACTGGAGTTGAGTTTTTAACTGGGGCTTGTTTTGATTTAGTAATAACCTTGCTTAACCGTTCATCACTACTGGCCACACCAAATACCAAGTCTGAAAACCCCTACCCTATCCTTTCCAAAAACACCTAAGAAGTTGAATTTGGCACAAATGTAGTATTTCTTGCCATGAAATAATCATGCGAACACATATTTCTCAAATTATAACTATTTGAGGGGCCTCAAATTATCTTCAAATTTTGTAAATTCGCCATTTTGGATCACTTTTGACTCAAATTTAAGTGGTTATATTCTGGTCACAAACTAATCCTACACACAAAGTTTGACCATTCTAGGCCGATTTGGTGATGAGATATGGAAGATTCATGAAATTTCCTGCAGCAATTTCCCCTCCAAAAGCCGTTTTTTGCTCTAACTCCCCTCCAAAATCACTGAGGAAGCTAAAATCAAAATACGTTTGTCACTTGGGCTCATTTTATCATATGACACAGCAATAAAAAATTTTCGACCCCTCCTGTACCCCCACCACTATTTTAGGTTGGTAACCCCGCCTTCCCCCTCCAACATCATGTATGGAAGTGAATTCGGGATATAGTATACAACTTATCCCCAATAACCATATGAATTCATATTAATTACATTTTTACCAACTTGAGGCTCCTCAAGCTCTACTCAAAATTTTGATAATCCGCCATTTTGAATCCATTTTGATCCAAATTCAAGAGGTCATATTGTGGTCACCAACTAACCTCACACACAAAATTTGACCTCTTTAACTTGATTTGGTGGGGAGATATGGAAGATTCAAGAAATTTCATGACTCAAAACTTCCTCAAAAAGCCGTTTTTTGATCTAACTCCTCTCAATATGCACTTAAGAAGCTGAAATTTGGATATGTTAGTATCCGTGACTCACTCTTTCATATGAAATCAAAAACGAAAAATTTGAGCTATTTGCCCTTCTCCAGCCCCCTCAAAATTTGAGTGATCCGCCATTTTGAAATTTATCGAAAAAACAAAAAAACTATTTTTGCGCATTTTCAAGAAGAGTCCCTCACCAAATTTTGAGCGAATTTTATGAATACTCGCCGCCGCTACGCGTGGGGGAAAAAAAAATATATATACCAAAAAGTTGGACATTTGCCAGATGATTACAAATGGTCTGAAACGCAAAGATTTGAAGACCCCACCCTCCCCCGACCTTCCCTTCCCAAATCAGGTAGGCTGTAATAGCTATCGTTTTGTTAAAAACTCAGCTAAAAATGAAAAACAATTAAATTGTGTTTAACAATAAAAAAGTGTTCAAAACCAGCATTGGGCAAACTCTGGAACATAGGATTTTAAATCCAAAATCAAAATCTGTTATAGGAGTGGATTAAAATTCATAATTCAAATTTTGAATTTTTTAGATTTTATATACAGAAGGATTTGAATCCTGCCCAACCTTGTCAAAAACTAAAATTATATCATTAGCAAAAAAATTTGAAAATATCCTTTGGGTTTTTCAAAAATTACATACTTGCTAAAATATTTCAATTAAAAAAAAGCACTTCTTCATTCTTGGTAGTTTACGTATCTGAAAATTGAAAAAAAAGTAATTTTCAAACTGAAAATGTTTTTTGTGAAACCTCGTCTGTATTTTCTACGAAATAGTTTCCTTGAAAGTACAACACAAAAAATATTTTCAGTTTGAAATTTTTTTTTCAATTTTCAAATAAATTACCAAGAAAGAAAAAGTAATCTTATTAAAAATTAAAATATTTTTAGCAAGTATGTAATTTTTGAAAAAACCAAAGAATATTCTCAAATTTTTTTTTTACTGATATTATTACAGTTTAGGCAGTATTTTTTTTTGTGCCGTGTGCTGCGACTACGGCCAGAGGTACCTCGTGGGTAGGATTTAATACACAAAATTTCAAAAACCGGATTTTGAATTTAAATCCACTCCCATAACGGATTTTGGATTTTGAATTTAAAATCCATTTTTGTAAAAGATTTCAGATTTTGGATTTGAAATCCTTTGTTCCCATATTTTGCCCATTCCTGGTTTTAGACACCTTTTTTACTAAGCGTTACATAATTTTTGATGTTTTTCATTTTTATCAATTTTTCTGGTAGATGAGAAGTAAATCAATACTTCACAATTTTTTATTTTAAAATACCACTTTATAAGGATACTGATAGAGTATAAAGTCAGTGATGGCGTTTGACTCATACCGCATGTCTTAGTGTTCTTGAAAATATCCATTAGTCATCAAAGAGCGTGATATATATTTCACGAAGTTGACCTTTAAGCTGATTCGCTAGTTATACGATTAAGAATCTAATAAAGATTCAGAATTAATGCTAACATACATTTTATATCAGTAAAAAAATTTGTAATTATTCTTCTTTGAAAAAGAAAAAAGGAACACGGATGGAAAATTGGAAAACTATTTTTTTTTTTTTGAAGTGATAGGCAATCTTCTCATATAATTTTCATATTCATTTAGTAATAAGAATACAAAATGGAATCGATAGGAAAGAGCTGGCTCGAATTATATTAGAACAATATGAAATGGAATATTTTGATAATTCCATGCTTCGTTGATGTTCATTCACACAAATTTGTACTCCAAAAAGTTAAGAGTCATTTACCAAGTTTTTATGGCCGAGAAAAGTGGAAGGGTGGAAGAGGGGGAAATAAAGGGCTGGTGAAATTAATAAAAATTGACACAATGCAAAAACATGTTTAGTATTCAGCACTTCCTTTTCTTATAATTTTTGACAAATACAGGATAGTTTTGAGGAAGAAGGTTCTTCGTTTTTACAAATAATAAGTAATGGATTGTTCAAGCATCAGACATCAGTCTGAACATTAACATTTTTCTAGCAAGAAGGGTGTGAGGTTGTGATGGGTTTTACTAATGATAATTTACTTGAGCAACGTCTTGAAAAACGAATATCACCCAGGCCCACTTCAATTCTTTACGAAAGTATATTATTTAGATAGGAGGAAGGAGAGGAACGGTCAAATGAACAAATTGCCTCTCGAGGTTCCTAAGAAGTCCTAAATCTAAATATTAGATTTAAAAATTGTTTAAAACTCCAAATGGAATTTTTTTCTATTGAATTTATTCGAAAATTTCATTATATTTAAGGGAAAAAAATGAAGACAACGGAGCCCGAAAATTATTTTCGCCTCATCACAAATTCTGACTCTCCCCAGGTCCTATATTTGGATTTCACTAATACAGCATGCCTTAAAAATTCAAAATACCTAATTATACCTAAATATGTTGAGAAAACCCTTATTCCAATTTATTTGTTTTGCTGTGTAATCTAAATAGCATGTTATCGATTTACCTAAGCTTTGTAACTCATTATAAGTTGACGCACTAAATTATGTAACGCTAATTATTCACAAATATTCATTTTCTATAAAACTGGTAATTTATCGAAAGAATTCAAGTAATTTAAAAACATTACGAAAATTTTTCAATTTTTTTTTTTCATAATACTGTGATATAATACTTGGAGTTATTTAACTGATTTTCACACCCGTGGAAGAGGAGAAAATGAGAATTAGTGAAATACACCTTGACTTCATTGATATTTTCCAAATTTTTGTGATGTTGAATTAAGAAAAAGGAAATGAAAAAGCATTCCATTTTCGCTCCAGTCGCATATGTGTAAGTACAAATAATCTGGAAGTTCAATTTATTGATGGGAAATGGCTGATATAATTGGTGGGTGACATTTGTACACGAAAGCATTACTTACCTTCGTATAAATCACAATAATTTAGGGTGAAATTTGTTCAATTTTACAAAAAAATAATATTACCGTAAATTACCGAAATTATGTAATTTATTTAAATTACCTAATTTTGCCCATCACCACCCATATAATTATTAACTTTTTACTGGAAGGAAAACGATTTTTGCATTTTTTTCCCTTTCAAAATCGATCTGGCTTCCAAGTGTTTGATAGTCCAAAAATTATTCTAGAAGACTCAATAAAACCCCTTTCCGCTCCCCTCCAGAAAATTTTGAAATTCTGTAATTTAAAAAAAAAATCAAAAAATACATTTTGTAAATTTAGGATTACTTTCATTAATGGTTTATTTTTAATAGCTCAAAAATTGAATAAAATCAATAAAATGAATCTATCGATTTTTTTTTCTGATTATAAGGGGTTCAATATTTTTTTAACTTGCTCAAAACTCGATATTTCACAACTTAAAAATAGTAGATTTGATTTTTGCCTCTCAGAAAAAAATGTTATGCTCAAATTTCACTTTCTAGGAATTCTCAAATTATAATTCACCTAGTAATAAAATCAAATAAAATATACAGCATTTAATTTATGTCATGAACTGTGGATATAAAAAGATGGAAAATTGCTTAAAACTATCTATTTTTCAAATATTTCAAAAATTCCATGCATCATTTCTAAATATAAATCCTATTATGGAAAAAGAGAATAGTGACCGAAAGACTTGGAATTTTTTTTACATCATTTAACAACTGTTAAACCTTTAGCTATTAGATTTACGAAAATATTTGAGTGTGTGTTGAGAATTCCACAGATTCATATATCTGGTAGCAGAGCTTAACGGTTTAAATACGTAAGATTTCTTCAGTAGCTCACCTTTTTTTATTCTTCACTTTCGTTTAAATTTTCCTGTTGATGTTTTCCAAATCTTTTTTTTTTGAATACGTACCAGATTTCATTTTTGAAAAAAATTACTTGCTTTCTTTTCTTTATTGTACATTTTTTCAGATTTATTCTCTCAAGAATGAGGAATTTTTCTTCGCAAAATAATTTATATTAAATGAGAAATCGTGAGAGAAGTTTTTTGTTTTCATTTTCATTATGAAATCCCCCTCTTACCAAGAAAATTTTTATGAAATTCTTGGAGTTTTTTTT
>VFXL01000366.1:0-60001 GCA_009761765.1 Phenacoccus solenopsis | reverse complement strand
TCTAAATTTTTTTATTCCCAATATTGCTCCAGAATTCTTATAGCTGAGAGCTATAATTTAGCTTTACATTTTCGTACAGTGCCTGAAATTTAATTTGAATATTTTTTCTTAAAATAAAAAAATTCTAAAAGCACCATTGATTTTGATATTTTTGTATTTCAACCTCTCTCTATCCTTTTTCCTTGTATCGCGAATTATTTCATTAGTAAACCATAGTCGAAAACACTCGCGTGTATTTAGATACGTGTGCAGGAAGATTAATCACATTTGAGAGACGTATAATTTGTATGATTTTTTGTTTTGGAATTAATAAGAAGCGAAAATTTGTTGCATAAAAAAGGGCTCCAACGACGTCATAGTGATTCGCCTTGATGATAAGTACCTGATTTAATACAGATGTTACATAAGACTGTTGGAAAAAATTAACGATCTCGGAAACGGATACAAATTAAATCGTAGCGGCGATATAATTGACGTTAAATTGGCGGTTACTTGATGACGATGTTGGAGCGTAGAAAATTGCCTAAAGTAAACAAATCGTTTATATTAGAGAAGTGGCGCGACCGAGAGGGTGGACATGGTGGCTTAGAGTTAATTCGTATAAACGGATTCCAGCGGAGCCCACAAAGCTACCGACTAAGGGCGCTGCAGGAGGCCAAAAAGGTATACAGACGAAGGAGCTTTCTTTGGTATACGCTGGGCACGGTATTCGGCTCGTTTCGCGTAATATATAAGAATAAAAAAGAAACACACACATACTAGACCCGTTGGAGAGAGAAGGAAAGCGTATATGGAAAAGAAAAGAGATGAAAATAACGAGCATGTATAACAAACAAGTTCAACAAGATATTACTTCGGCTTGTCAGATACGTATCTGACCTCTGGCGGAACTATTCGGCAACTGCGATCGACTTCTCGCCGGGTGGGCCCCGGGGTCTTTTAACGCCTTAATCAGCAGGTGGGCCTGCAGAACGATCTCACCTTTTTCTACATTACATATCGAATCCGTAAATCACGGTATAATTTTCTATGATCTTCTACCGCCAATGTACGCGAACGGCCTCCGTCGCGAATTCGTTTACCGTCAACATTCGTTTAGTCTGAAACCTCCCACACCGTCGAAGAGTCTTTATTAACTTATCGAAAATGTTAACCGATGGGAAAGCGAGACTTCAGATGTCACCTCGGTTGCATTTCGGAATGCGGTTCGCCGGTTTAATTAGGCTCGGCGAAATTTAACCTATGCGTCACAAATCACATCGCGCGCGCCACGCCGCAACCGTGTATCCGTATAAATACACCGACCGGTACGACTGGCCGAAAGATTAATGTACGTCTTGGCGAACTTTGTTGCCATGCTGGCCATAAAAATGATTGATCGCCGATAGATGATCGGAGTCATGAATTCGGTCGTACAAATAGGCGAATACGAGTACGAAGTTTAACCGTCGTGTTTTTACATCGATCACGTGATCCGGTGTCGTAGTCACGAAGTGGTCGTACTTCTGAATACCTGGACATCAGACGTCGGTCCTATTTTGCCCGCGAATACAAGAATTTTAATGGTGTCCGTAGAACTCGACCAGCCCGTATGGCCGAATTAATATATTCGAAAATTTTCAATAACATCGGTAAACATTTAAAAGAGTATTGAACACGATTAACTTTGTATTTTCTTGATGTTTTTTTTACAGAAGTACAGCTCTACGGGTTCCTATTACTAGTATTACTGCCTTCAACCATGTCTACTCCATTACGCGGTAAACGTTCCTCCACCGATAAGCTAACACGTAGCGATGAAAAAACCTCTTGGGGCAATCCTTGCGCAGGAGCTTCTACTGAGGCGAAGTACGAAAATAATGGCACGGAAAACATGTTCTTCAGCAGTGTCATACAAAGCGGTGAACTCGCCATCTATTTTGCCAAACAGTTTGTAGAGCAATACGTAAGTAGAAAATTTCATTTGCTATTAATAGGCGATGGTACATATGAAAATACTGGATTCTGCAATCTCGTCCAAATTAGATGGAGACAAAATTGGAATTGTTTAACATACGTATTAAAATACAAACCTCCCCTCCTCACCATTGGTGACAGATTTATAAATTTTCTACCCCAAGCCTTAAATTCAATGAGTCACCTTGACATGTAATTATTTATATTTTTATATGACTGATCAAGCCTTCCGCCCCTCCTCTCCACGCAAAAAAGAACACCTACAATTGGAATGTAAGAAACAAACTTCGATACAGTATTTGATACAAAATCATAATTTTCGTTTTCCCTTGGAAGTCATTAAATGGAAGAAAAACAGAGAAAAAATTCAAAGATGTTTTTCGATTTGTGGAGTGTAGATTACATAGGAGCACGAGGTGAATGAAATTTTTTGACATAGACATGGAGAAAAAACCGTTCTCAAAAATTTATCTAGTTTTTGTAATTTTTTTTTGTCGTAGAAAACGAAGAAAAAAACTCCTTAAAAATTATGAAGGTAAAAATCTCAAACAGTTGAGACGTACCTTACAAATTTAAAATTGTGTCAGTTGAGATTGTAGCCTATATTGCCTATGCTGAAATTCATTACTGCCTTACCACACCCTCCTCCCCGTTTTTTGGGTATTCCAATAATGTGCATGTATGAAAACAAAATTTTAAAATTCATAAGGTAAGGGTCTTTAAAGTTAAATAGGATTTAAAGTAATTTGAGGTACATCTTACGAATGAGATAGTTGTCACGTTTGAAGATTTGATCAGCAGAGGAGTAAAAATAATTTTTGATCTCTTCTTTTGGAGGTTTTTCTTTAAAAAATAAAAATAAAAATGTGAAAAAAATGACTATAAATTCAGTTTTAAAAAATATGAAAAAAAAAAATGTAATCAGAATTATGAGAGATTTTGAAACATCCGACCCGGAGCCATATGCCTCCTTTGCCCTTCCTTTTCTCAGCTCTGGTTGAAAGGCTCACAGAATAGATGAACTATTTCACTAGTCCTCAGAGATGAAAATTGGACATATTTCAACTATTTAGCACTTGAGAATTGAAATGAAGCCCACACTATGTAGGTCACTTTGGTATTACTCATTTTGATTTCAACAATGTTTAGAAAAAAATCTTAGATTTCCTAAATTTAAAAAAATTGATGTATGAAATTTTTTCTAGTCTTTAGACTACGAAATGCTACTTCTGAACGCAAGAAAATTCAAATTGTCTAAAAACAATTTTTTTTTAAATTTCTTTAAAATTATATCCTATTTTGGTAGATGTTCTCATCAACTTTAAGAACTGATTTTTCACATTTTTTTGCGAGTCATTTGGAAATTACTTTTCCCTCATTCCATCAAATTTTCGAAGCTGACCAGTTGACCACTACTAAGTAAGAAAAAAACTGAATTTAAATGTGAGCATTTTCATCGATGGATAGAGCGCTAACCTTTCAATAGTAAATTCAGTGATTTGAATTTTTCAAATCTCACGTTAAATCCAATCTCGGATTAAACAGATTAAAAGTCTGAAAAAATGAGCTCATCCCCCCAGCGTGAAGACGTTAGCCGGCTAATTAGACAGGCACGAACTCGTCATCAACTCCTCTGAGAGTTCATCGAATGCCCGGCAAGTTAGTACTGGTTAAAAGAACAAGGACGAGATGGAAGAGCGTGCCGACAGTTAAAAAGAGATAAAACCAACAGTAGGAGATCATCGTCATCGAAACTTTTGTCCACCAAAGACCAACCGTCAGTCATCGAGAACACGTGGAGCTCGAATTATCTTCGATGGAAGAGAGAGGATTTCGTCACGCGCAAACAAACAAGCTTATTGCATCAAAAAAATATTGACCCAGATAAACACCGGGGCGTTTAGAAAGTGAGACGATTTCAAAGATCCCTGGCTTATACCATAAAGCCTGGAAAATGGTACAGCCTGGAGGATGGGAAAAAGGTGCGTAAACGGCTGTCGGACTTATAATGTCGCGTACCAGAATGTAAATTAAAGTTATTCGATGACGTCAGCCGGGTATCGCGTATGGAACCGGTGTAGATAGGTTTCTCTGTTGGCGGTCTACCGTTCGGAACGTGTTTGAATGTGTTGACGTGTGCCTGGTCGCGCATACGCATGCGAGTTAGCGTTTCGGTTGGGTTTTTCGAGACGATGAGGAAAATTCGCGCGACGTGTGAATTTTCGCGCCGACCACCCGCGGTAACCGGTTCCTCGAAGTGTTTATGTGAGTTTAAAATAAACGCATCCGCGTTAAACGGCCCTGCTATTTAGGGTGGAAATTTTTTCACAGCTTCTGGTGGCGATTACCGGCGAGTCGTGGTCGTCGGCCAAACTGTGTAACCTATTTTGTATTAGGATGTCCACAGTGGAAGAATCGTGTCCTTGAACGTATAAACGTAAATACTATGACGAGGTCGATATGTATACATCAAGTTGTTAACCTTTGTAGTTCACGACGCGAGTAATTTGGATTTGCGATTTTGCCAACGTGCGTAATTTTTCGAAAAAAAAAAAATTTCGAACGGTTTCGTCGATGGTACGCGACCACCGACAACCGCATACGAAATTATTTACCTACGTAATACGTATGCGGATAACCTTTCTCCAGCTGATGACGCAAATCGGAACCTACGTACGGATTTCCTTTTTGTAGGCCATACTCGGCGTATTTGTTTATTGTTGTCATCCCTGCAGCGGCCATTTAAAAATAGATTGTTTGTCGGATGAAATTTTAGGTAATACGGATGCATTGGAAATGAGCCAGTCTACCCGGTACGTGCGAGGTAACACGCGAGAGCTCATTAAACAAATGTATCCGCAGACTGGACATCGTAGTTCATTTGAACAGACCATCGCCTACGCTAATCGCTAATGGTAACCGGAGGAGCGTCGATCTCACGCCATCCTACCTGGCAGGAAACAATGCACAGGTGAAGTATTTGATGAACTGGCACAGCAGTCTTCATCGAATTTCGCGGCGTAATTTTTTCGAAACCCGATTGCCACATTCCGTCCTTTTCGAATATCCACCAAGTCAGCATGGATGAATTAACGGTTCGAAGATGCGACAAAGCGTGGGCCGTGTGATGATTAACGGTGCCAACGTAGCGCGATACTTTCGTCCGATTGTTCGCCTTCGAATACAATAAAGCGGACGCCGATGCGAAGATAAGAATACGCTTAGCTGGACGATTTTCGCGCGTCAAAATGCATTAAAATGTAACGCGTGAAGGGTCAGAAAACTTAACTGTATCGAAGCGCGTATTTTCATTTATGCAGGTGCGCGACCTACTTGACAATACAATGATGGGAAGTCGTCGAGCTAGTATCGTCGAACAATTGCCAACCATTTAGATGGGCTGGAAAAGTCGACAGTACTCTACCTTTCATAAAGGATCTCCGAGTGATGGAACTTTTCGCGAAAATTCCACATATCAGCGAAGCCCAAAAAATGCCAACTATACAACAAATGAACTGGATTTAACCAGAATGTAACCTGTTACTACCGGGTAATTTATTGGGCAGACAACGAAGTGTAAACCATCGGTTGACATATATTACGAAAAGCTTATCTCCCAAGTAATCGGATTTCCATTGACGTGTCGAAAATCGATTCATCCGAAGCTGGAGTTTTTTCGACAATCCTCGGACGAACGAAGAGACTGGTGGGATACACGTATTCGGTACATGTCCGAATATGTGACAATGAAAAGTTCTAAAATAGGTACCAAAATATTCGTCGAGGCGGATGTAGATTCATCATCGAAGTCGTATACATACAGAATTGACGTCAATGGGATATCTCTTTATTTCCTGATATCAATAAAATTCGAATCGTCGCGAATATTACAAATTGCTGAACGGTGTGTACGCGATCGTAAACTGGTTTTTATGTAAGCCGTTATGTCACGCATGCGTATTGAGAATCACTGCGCGCCTATTTACGCACATTCGAACCAATTCGGCGCGAATATTCGAAAAATTTTCATTTCGCGAACGCCTTTGGTGCGCCGCCGGTTCAATGAAGTGTCTGTTTCGGATATTTAGACGTACGTGCCGGCGATCGCGAAATGTAATCGACCTTGCGTACCTGTTGTGGTCCGACTCTCTATGTGCCGATGCGTGATATACGTGAAAATATCGGCGTGTTCATCAAGTTCAATAGAAGTTGGGAAATACGATGTGATGACGCATTAGGTATCGTGTAATCGTCGCCACGCTCCGATATCCTTGTATTGTGCCTTTTGTGAGCGTACAAAGTAGGTAAAACGGTGTTTATGACTTTGATACGTCGTAGCCGAAGGGTTCGAGTTAGCTTTCATCTTCTATCCGATTGGTGGAGAGTTTAACCGCAGTGTTTCGGTGTTTATTGATCGATAGTGGGCCGGAATCAGGCTCTTTTGATTTGAACGAAATTAGATTCGTGGATGACCTTCGGATTAGCTCGGAACTATTTTTGGAACTGTAGTATTATTTAATTGTGTTGCAATTTTTTCGGAGAGGGGGAGGGGGAATTTGTGCGTCATTCATATTTTATAATTTTTCAATTATATTTTTTACATAAAAAAAAAGGTAGGAAGAATAATATTTTTGGAAAAACTGGCTAATTTACATAATAGCTACAATCAAAATTCACAACATATCGAATCCAATTATTCCTGATAACGCAAAAGCTATTGCTGAGAACATCTCCCTTCTTATAACCAACAGACTGTTTACTCAAATAAATTCTTGCAGGTGTAATGACCTATAAAGCTCCCCATATATATATTTTTTTTTTTTTGAAAAAATTGTATCAAAAAAAATAGTATTATAAAAAAATAGTTATTATACGGAAATTTAATTTGCAAAAATTTTATTTGAAAAAAATGATATATTTGAAGGAAGTCATGCATACTTTTGAAAAAGTTATATTTTTCATTAAATATATTACAGATAAAAGTACTTTTTAAAATGATAATGTTGAAGAAAATCATGTATTGTTAAAAAAATATATATCTTTTGGAAAATTCATACTTTATGAAAAAAAAAAATGATTGTTGAAAAAAAATACATTTTTTTTTTTTAATATTTTGAAACAATTTTATTAATGATATTTTTGAAGAAATCATTTCTTTCCAAAATTTTACTTTCTGGAGCAAGATATCTTTAAAAAAAATTAAAAAATAACGAATTGAAATAAGATGATATCTTTGAAGAAATATTTTGCAAAAAATATGCATAAATATTTCGAAGAAATTGTGTTTTGGAAAAAATGATATTTTAAATAAAAAGAAATGATATCTTGAAGAATAGGTATAAGATAGGTATATGGATAGTGCTTTTGTAAAAATAAATGATATTTTTGAAAAAAATATCTATTTTGAAAAAAACAGTGTCTTGAAAAAAAGTATGAAGGAATTGTTTGCTTGATAATGACGATAAACATTTATTTTTTCAAAAATATAAAAATTCATTGTTTCATGAAAAAATATATATATTTTTTTAAATGACATTTAAAAAATTATATTTTGAAGAATAAGTACTTCTTCAAGCTAATATGATAATTATATCTTAATATTGGTGTTTCTGCTCCAAGTGTCAGCAGGTACTTGGTATCGAAGAAGGAAATTAATTTTTAATGATGCTTTTAAAAAGATTAAATTTTTGTGAAAATTTGATTATTTTGAAGAAATTATATTTTGATTAAAAACTGTATTTATGATTTTGAAAAAAGCACAATTTTTTGCAAAAAAAAAAATCAATTTTTGATTTCCAAGTTTTTTTTTGAATTGAGATTTCCTACTTTAAAAAAAATTATTTCTGAAAAAAATTCTTCAAGTAAAAAGTAATTGTTCGAATTTTTGATTTTTTATATTGACAATAGAAAAATGGCCCTATTTTTGATATTTTCATTTTGTATAAAAAATACTTTATTCATCAAGAATTGATATTCAAGTTCGCTTTGAACGGCTATAGGCAATAGACGCGTTGTCGGTACATTAAAGACTGAAGGTATGGGAAAAGATGTAGCAAATGAAAGAAGTTTAAAAAAATCATTATAATATATTCTTCATTTTGGAGGATTTCGAGTTACTTGAGAATCAATAATAATCAGATTGAAAATTTTTTCTTATAATCGTGGGAACTCGAGTGCGAAATACGAGCCACCTACGTTTCTACATTCATTTACAGCAGAAAAATACGCTTTATTATCACTACAAAGAAAAGAGCGAAGTACAAAATAGTAATAATGACGAAGAAGAAAAAAACCTCCAGCGTAAATTATGCGCTAAGCATAAATTTCCTTGCACTTTATATTATGTATGAGTATCAGTACATATGCTTCGACTGGCGTAGTTACGCGGCGCACAACAAGAACGACCTTGATTTACATACGGTACCTGTTGCAGGGCTGCATATACTGTTATATTTTATTTGGACGATTATCATCGTAATAAAATACTCGTTAAGATACCATTCGATGAGAATTCTCGTAGGCGTTTTAATATTACATGCAATGATACGTAAAAATCGTCGAATTTGAAAAAGCTCCGTTGACAGGGTGGAAGTAGGAAGATGGGGTGGGCAGCGGTGCCAGAGACAGAACTTAAATTAAATTTCAATTAACCTTCTTCGAGATAAATGCGGCGGCATCGTCGTCCACACGTTAAAGAGAAAACAGACGACGGCGATATTCTTTATTATCGTATGTGACTTGCGTCACGAAGAGTAGCTCGTCGAGCCTAGTCGAGATTAATTACAATCTAGAAGTGCGCCGGTGAAAACGTTTAAACTCTGATATCAATAAACATCACGATACATCGGCGCATGAAAAGTTTAACGTCTGTGTTTATATTGACAGTACGAGGTAAAAATACAGGTATACTTGGCGCAGTTTTGGCCATCGAGTGAAACCAATTGGTATTAATTAATAGAGCTATATAGCATATTGGTAGATAACGCTTTGAGCAGAGTGACACGAGGACTGCGGAGAAACAGTATTGTTGTTTGCTGACACGATGTTCGACATGCGTTTTCGAGGGTTGATACTCGTATGTTTGTACGATAAACAACCGCGACCAGAGATACTTTTCGGGTTCGATTCGTGTGAGAAAGGAAGTCTCCGAATGGAGTTTTCAATTCGGGTAAACATATTTTACATAATTTTTTTCAAACAAAGTTCACATCGATGGAGGTTGTAGTTCGACCGTCGACTTTGTTTGATTATACCACGGATAACGCGGCGTGCGAAACGGGCTGCGGCTACGTATCTAATGAGCCTAGGTTGCACATAAAAGGCGAGCAGGAGTGTTGAGGACACATTCCATTCAATGGTAAGGTAATAAATACCTCGTCTTACGATTAATTACCTTTGTCGAGTATTTCGAACCGGGAAAGATGTATATCGGCGTTGCGAAATTAATTCATAAAATTAATTCGATTTGAGCCAAGAATTCCTCAAATCATTCCGACACCGTGCATGGCGATAATTGAAGAGCAACGTGTTTATTATCCTTCCATCGAAACGCTTATGCAGCTCGTAACGGCAACCAGACAATCATAAAGTTGTGCTGTGGTAACTGATTGAGCGGCGTTAGCGTGGAATGCTTCGCGTAACTAAGGACTAAATTATGATACAGGAGGAAACGAAAATAGATGGTTGGAGTGTAAATTATACCAAGATGTTGGATTCTTTGCGTCATCTCCGAATCAAAAGTCACTTCAGATACTCTTGTACGAGGGTAGCTGAGTAGAAGGGTTAAAGCAGAAAAGTGACGAGGGCTCGAATTTTCTTCTCAAATTATCAAAAATGTTGAAAAAATAAAAAAGCTAACAAAAAATTCAAGTGATAAAAGAGTGAGACATGAAAAAATTAAAATAAAAAATTGAAAAATAAAAAATCCAATAATGAAAAAATAAAAATAAAATGAAGAAATACCCAAGAATGAAAAAAATGACCACAAATTAAGGAATTCTTGAAAAAGAAAAAATATTTAAAAATGAAAAGCAAGTAAAAACGAAGAGATGTTCAAAAATTTAAGAAACAAATTAAAAAAATTAAAGATGCCGAAATCCAAAAATTCAAACAAATCCATTCAAAAATAAAGACATCTAAAAAAAATTAATTTTCATAATGAAAAAAAAAATTTCAAAATGAATAAATATTCAAAAATTAAAAGAAATCACTAACACACGGAAATATCCCCAAAAAGAAAAAAAAATTAAAACTGAAAAAAATATTCAATTATAAAAAATATTCAAGAACATTAAAAAAATTCAATAACGAATGAAATCCAAAATTACAGATTGAACAAGAATAAAATGGCTGAAAAAAAGGGGGAAAAAATTTAAAAATGAAAAAATCTCCAAAAACAACGAATTTAACCCTCTCTCATATACGAACAAAATGTAGACCTCTCTTACTGTCCATTTTGTAATTTAAACCCGTCTCGCTCCCTTACCTTTTCTATAAGATACTTCATCAAGGATTAACTCCCTTTTCCAAATTTTCTTCTTCATGCTTAATAGATTGTATCTATTGAAAGGACTGCTGCCTCATGTAAAAGTGAAAAATGGAAAGCTCAATGATTAGAAATTTTTGGTGATTATTTATAAGTAGGAAGGTGAGTGCAATAATGAAAAAAATCCTTGAGTGATAAAATCTTGAAAATTGAAAAAATGGCAAAAGGTGTGAAGATGGGAAAATTTCTTTCCTTCTCCCTTCCCCCCCCCCCCCGCCGCTAGATCTCATTGAATTGGATACATATAGAATGAAAAAAAAAATTCGTTCCAATAAAAAATGTGGTCGCGAAAAAAGAAGTTGAAAAATGAACATTTCCAATAATTTTAGTAAGTCCAGTGATGAAAAAATCTCAAAATCACAAATGTCAAGACATGAATAAACTTCATCTGAACCCAAAGAAACGTTACAAATAAAGAAATTCAAAAACAAAAAATTTTCAAGAATTTCATTGAGACCAGTATTGTAAAAAACCTCAAAATATGAAATGTGAAGAATATAGAAAAATGGCCCCGAATCCAAAAATGTAAAAAAGTCCAAAGATGAAGAAAAGAAGTCACAAATAAATAAGTCCAGAATTGACAAATTTCCACTAATTTTCTTCACGAATGAAAGAAATCGCAAAATAAATAAGTCCAACAATGACAAATTTCCACTGATTTTCTTCACAGATGAAAGTAACCACAATATAAATAAATTCAACCGTGAAAAATTTCCAAATTGATAAAATGTCAAGAATTAGAAAGAAAAATTGCAAAGAATGAGAAAATCTGAAAAATGTTGTGTTCAGATATGAAAAACCCCTCCCCCACCTATTCTCATCTTCACAAAAACGTTAAAAATTACTGAACTCAGTAACTAAAAAATATTCCTACATCATGATGTCGATTAATAAGGAGTAGCTAACAACGAAAAAAAAGTTAAAAAAGGAAAAAAATTCTAATAATAATTATAAAGAAGTCTGATGATGAAAAAAATCACAAAAAAATGAAAAAATGTTCAAAAATTAAAAATTAAACAAAAATTGAATGAAATTTAAAAAGGAAGAAAATGAAAACAAAAAATTATAATCATGAAAAATGCGAAAAAATAAACTAGTTTTGTGCTGATAAGAAGAATTTAAAAAAAATATCAGAAATGAAAAACTTCAAAGATAAATAATATTCAAAAAGTTCCATAACGTCTAATAATGAAAAAAAAAATCATCAAACCTAAAAAAAATGTCCAAGCTTAAAAAATGGGCACAGTCTAAAAAATGAAAATAATAAGGAAATAAAAAATGTATTTCTTCAGAAAAGTTAAAAAAAAGGTTCAAACATTAGACTCATTTTGAAGACAAAAAAAATTAATTTTTCTATTCGTTTTTATGAATTTCTCGCTATGCTTATTAAGTATTCTGAAACATCGAAGGATCATTGCGCATTCACAGCTATTGAGTACTTTGCTCGTTGCTCGTTGGTTAAACCTTCGGGTTTGGAATGGTCTTCATGAGATTTTGTAGAATATCTGCACAATGGCATCGACTGGATCACTTATCAGATGATCGCCAATTTGAGTTAATTTCTACAATCGTATCGTATTATCATCTATTTCGTATCTCGTAAACTCCGATTGTAGGCCCTGCGAGGCTTATATTGAACCCAACGCGTATACAAATAATGCATAGATGCCATCTACATTTCCAACGTGAAGTTCACCATCTGTACAATGGCGGATGTGTGAAATGATCGCACTCGACAAAGGTACGATAGTCATGAATTTTAGTAAATAAATGTTGAAATGTTATCTTTGTAACATTTACGTCGCGTGTAAAATATTTTTACGATAAATTTTTTACAACTTACGATGAAAATTTTTGCGGACATATTGTAACGAATTATTTATTACGCTCATTTATCGAGGCGTCGTGTCCTTTTTATCTGCGTCAGTGGCAGAGCAAACATCTCTAAAACCGCTTCCATATTCATTTGGAAGCAAAAAACTGGTTACTCGATCTGTGCGAGTAAATTGTGTAATTGACGTAAGACTGTAAATTACCTATTTGTTTCCATCGTACCTATATACAAATTGAAGCGTACAATACAAAAATGCAGATCTATAAAAATTTTCATATTTCTTGGCTTCGGTATTTTTAGCGAGCCACGGTGGCTCTTAATAGCTCATTCGATCATGGGTACAGCGGAGTGGTGAACTTGGTCGAGGATTAATTGATCGATGGGACTAATTAACTGTGTACAGGAAGCACGGCGTGAGCCCCGCGAGCAACGTGCGCCTGGGATTGTTTATTTTCGGCGAACATAGAGCTGCGATTTATAACGTCGCGAAGGTTTGGTGGATTGGAAAAAGTGTACACGACCTTGGCGGAAAGATGGGATTTGTGGCGAAAAACGGAGCGATATTTGACGCGTTGGTGGTGTCGTCGAACTTGGTATCGCGTTACGGTGACATCATGGTTTAAATTGGATGATATTTTTCAATGATTGTCGCATTTACATCCACGTTGTACAGTTATATTTATAATACAGTTTCATTGGGACATGAAAGAGCGTGAAAATAATGCTGACCAAGAGTGCCCGATGACATCAGTATACGTGATGTTGATGGGTTTTTTTTTCTCTTCTGCGTGTATTTTTTTTGCGCAACACGAATAACAGTTACGTTGCGTAAATTTAGGTCATAGTTGGAAAATTTCGTTATTCGGCCATCTTCGGCGCGAAGTGGTAAAGCGAGCGAAAAATTCCGTCGGCGGCCATACACGATGAATCGCCAGCCGAAACTATCGACCGCTGACTGGTGGCGGCGTGGAGTTATTTTTTGTCTTTACTAATAACAATGCCGCTTCTAATTTACCTGGTTTACTACTCCGAGTTGCCTACAGACAAACGGGCTCCCCCCCTTCTCGGATACCACCCAAGGTTTTAGAACTACCAGAACCACTCCCGTATTTCCGGTAACTACATTCTTTTCCCACAATAGTACGCTCGTTACCAATAACGTTCCCGGTATTGAGATATGACGCGGCCACCGCCACTGCCCTGTTGATGTCTTCATTTGTGGTGTCATCTCGATGGTGGATATGTTGCAGATACCGCCATCGGAAGGATGGTACGTGTATGGGATGCGAAGGACAAGACGAAAAAGGGTAGTCAGCCGTAGGGGTTTAGGTCGAGTTGGAAATTAATAATTGTGTTTTTTCATTTGTATACGATCACGCGATCTTCGATTAGTTTCGTATTAGATGAATCCAATTATATAAAACGTGTCTCCGCAGCTTCGGTTTAAGAAAAATCTACGTTTATATTGAAATTCCGTAATAAACGTAGCATACAAATCAATTCGAATAAATGAGACGTACCTACTCTGTCATTATTGAGAAAATTATAAATTAAAAAATTTTTTGTTATCCTCGGTTACCGCTTCCAGTATGAACGTATACGACATAAACATAACGTAGAATTTAATATCGTTTTAATGACAATCCGGAGATCACGCTATATTGTTTTGTATAGACGATTTATTAACCTATATTTTATTATAAACCTACGGCGTGAGATTGGTTGTACGCGTCGAAAGCCGATCAGCCAACGTAACGAGAGCGCAATTCGAAATCCGGGAAAGTTGTATTTCGAAAATCGCCGTCTCCGCCATAATTTCATATTACGTCCGATCGTCTTTTCCGGTATATGGTGAAACAAGTTGAATGTGTAATTTTTTTGTCGCGGTAAAATCACGAATACGCAACTGGTTCGTACTTCGTAGATAGTATCAATGCAGAATCCAGTAGTTGAATATTTGTATGTAATAAGTTTTTTTTTTTCATCATCAATTGTACTAACGAAAGATCATCATTTATGCAGGTAAATGAGACATTCAACGTTAACTTGACAGTTCATCATGATCATTTTAAGAAGAACTCATTACCCTGGCTCAAACCAAGTAACGTACATATCCCCAAGGAACTCGGCGAAAACGTTTCTATTGAGCATTTGAAAACGCTTAAGGTAGATACCCAACCAACTTTTACACCGAAAATAATATCGGTAATTGAATATGATTTTTTAATTACGTTTATCATTTACAGCTGGAAGATGAAGCTGTTAAAATCTACGAATATTTGCAACGCATGGCTGTGGCCTTTAAAGAGGTCGTCAATGATCATCGTAAACAAAATTCAAAGTTTAAAGAAAATTTCTCTACATCCGAAACCAATTTGAAACATGTAAGTTGAACATTATATTTATTAGTGACTTTTCATTTTTTTTTTTGTGGAAATGGGGAAATGCCGAGTAGAAAAATAGACGATTACATTCTAACATCATGGGTAGACTTCTTCGATGTTATTTGGGTGTGTTCGAAAACAATCAGCGCGAGACGAGGTCATTGAGAGCAACGATTCAGCCTAAGGGGTAAATGATGTTTATTGATTTTTCGAGTGAAAAATATAAAAAGGTGTACAAATTTAAATTTGTTTAATTTATATTTATTTTTGAATTTTTAAAAATTATTAAAATTTTTCATTTTTGGCTATTTTTATTTTCCAATATGCATGTTAAGTTTTTTTGAGAGTTTTTAATTTTTTTTTCTTTTTTTCTTTCATTATGGCGTATTCCTTGGTTTTGAAAATTTTTCTTTGATTTATATTTTTGATTATTTTAAGTTTTTATCAATTTCAATCATATTTTCTTTTTTTATTTTTGTTTTGTTTTTTTCTCATTTTATAATATTTCTTCGTTACGTAAATTTTCGTAATTTTCGATTTTTTTTAATTATTATTTTTGATTTCATGTTTAAAGTTTTCGTCATTTTTTTATTTTTTTGTTTTTCATTTTGATGTGCTTTGCATTTCGAGAATTTTTTCCACGGTTTTGTTATTTTTTCTTTCAATTTTCATTTTTGATTTTTTTTTTCCAATATTTTCAATCTTATTTTTATTTTGGTATAAGTTTGAAAAATTTTTTTTTATTTTTATTTTTTCATTTTTGAATTTGGATATTGTGTTTGGAATTCTTATGATAAAAATTTTTCGTCATATTTTTCAAGTCTGAAATTTTTTTCACTTCGTATTTTTTGTTTTTTATTTTGCGTTGTTCGTACTATGCGAGAATTTTTTCCATAGGCTTTGGATTATTTTTTCGAATTTTAATTTTTACTTTGTTTTTGAGCACTCATGTTGCAACATTTTTAGATATTTAATTTTTTTTCATAATTTTTGTGTTTGGAATTTTTGTCGTTTTTGTCATTTCGCATTTTTTTATTTTTTTTTGTGGTTGTTTCGACAATGGGATAATTTTTTCCATGGGCTTAGGATTTTTTCAATTTTAATTTTTAAACATTTACTTTTTTTTTCAGTTATGTTGAGGCTTCTGACAAAATTTTTTGGTAATTATTTTATCATTTTTGGACTTGGAAATTTTTTTCTCATGGTTATTACTTATTATAATTATAAATTCTCAATCATATTTTTCGTGTTTGAAATTTTGACATATTTTTTATTTTTCATTTTGAGTTGTTCCTACTAAACGAGAATTTTTCTTCGAACTTGGTATTGTTTTAATTTCAATTTTTGGACATTTTCTTATTTTTACATTCACGTTGGGACTTCTGAATTTTATTTAATATTTTGTATCATCGTTGGTCTTGGAAATTTTTTCTTGTAATTTTCATAATTAAAAATTTTTCATTATATTTTTCATATTTGGACTTGAAATTTGTTTTTAATTTTCAATTTCCTGTTAATAAAAATATTTTTTAGTATCTTTTTATTTTTAGAATTTAACGAATTGTTCGATTACTGAACAGACAGCTCATTCCCCTCTGTTAAACTGGTCAAACTGCTCTTACAGTTGCCTACTTTCTGCTGCTTAGTCTTCTATGTAGTAAACCAAGAAACATGCTGGAAAACTCAACTTCATTCTCATAAATACTCAGTAGTGCCCCGTCCTCACCTTACTCCCTCTTTCAGTATTCCTCAAACGAGCGAAGTTATTTAAGGATATCTAGAACTATAATGTAACACCGTGCCTTCAGCTTAAGCAATAGTTACAGGGCAAAATATCTGATAGTTAAATTTTTAATTTTTTGGACATTTGATTTTTTTAAATTTCTAATAATTTTTTTAGTGTTATTTGAAGTTTTGAAAATTTATCGACTTTTTTTGGCCTTATTTCATATTTCCGAATCAGTTTAGAAAGTTCAAGCTAGTGGAATTTGCCTCCCTTCTCTTCATTATGTTGACGAAATGCTATACACATGCACATAGAATTACATCTTACCAAGCTCAGTTGTAGAAAGCTTCCAATCTTCTAGTCCTCTTAAGTAAATCGATGACCTCGACTGTTGAAAATATGAAAGTAATCGAACTTCCTTTATTACGAATGAGAACTAAATGCCTTCCTCCCCATTTCCATACATTGCATCTGAACAGTTCGCTAATGGGTACATAACGTGATAATTTTTTATTAATGTTTTATTTTTCTTGTGTTACAGTTGTTATGTGAAGTGCACGAATTCATACCCCCATCAAAGTTGGCACTATTTGATAACACAGAAGAAATAATCCCTCCAAAATACCGACACATGCAAGACCACACCTTTCAACCCGTTCGCGATTGGTTGATTTTCCGTGACTACATAAATTTGGCAGAATATATCGTACAAGTGATGAAATATTTCAAGGAAAACATTGAGATTGTTGATTGAAATTTTCGAGTCGTTTTCTTTCCCTACTTTTTTGTCCATTTCTCTTTTTCTTTTTTATCTGTGTAATTAAATTATTAATGTTTTTTAATTTATTTTAGCTAATTGCCTATCTTATACTAATTAACTTTTTTTGTGACTGATAAATTATTAATTTTTTTTTCTTTTAAAACGCCGACGGCGTATTTTTGTATTACAATTTTGACCGTGATTTCTCCTAGGAACTCGCTTATGATGTATGTATAGGAAAATCTTGCGAGATTTGATTTGTATATTATGCTTAAGTATTTATTTGTCGAATCTATTATTTTTATTTGTTATTGTGTCTGTGTGGCGTTTAATTCTTCGGTACATCGCGCCTTTAATTAGTCATTTAGGCGAATCGATGTACCTTGCTATGTTTTATTTTGAGCGAGGAATCAAAATTGTTCGGTAAGCTTTTTCAGTTGCTGTTTCATTGAAAAAATTTACCATCTTTTGGATCATTAAAAAAGAAATGTAAGATACAGATCAATCGCTGTTCCTTTCGTATGGATTAAATAAGACTGATTAATAAACGTGAAGGGAAACGATTACCAATGTATTTCCGATTGAACATATTTCAAATAGCCATCTAATAATATTCAAATTAATAAATTATATTAGATTTTGATGTGTAAAGTAACGCCACGTAACCACGATAGCTTTGTGTTTGATAATACCTACTTGTAGAATGCACCGAATGCGTTTCTAAGTTTCCTTTTTTATTTAATTTAACGTAAGCATCATTGGTGCATTTTGCAAGGGAAATACTATGATTGTATATAAATCTTCAATTTTTTAATTTATTTATTTTATGTGTTAATTTTATAAGGCTGTGTTTATTTTTTTTATTTATTTATTCTTTTTTATTTTTCATGTAATATCCTAAACATTTGTGTAAATTATTCGATATGTATAAAAAAAAAATCAAAAAAAAATTTTACTTTAATCAAAATTTGGTAGTTACGATTTTAGTGTAAGAAATTGAAACGATTCAAGCCGGAATTAAAGTTTGTGTAAATAAGAATCTTGTTATATGTATAGACATGACGAAGTCGTATCGTATCTCGTATGCGATACATTAGACTGAACCAAATACAGTGAATTATTTTTGCTGGGTACATTTAAATAGGATTTAAGCGATTTTATTGATAACTGTAATGAACTCCGGTAGTAATCAGTATTTCTTGTGAATTAATTATAGGTTTTGATGTTTTTTTTCTTTAATAAAAATCATTGAATGGAAATCGTAACGCGTTGATAGCAGGCGAATTTTCTTATTTATTTGCTGCATTTTAATCTCCGGAATTAAATCTTGCCAGTACGAAAACGATATGTTCTATAGAACAACTTCTGTAATATGAAAATAAAAACAATAAAAACTCTAGCCTTGGAAAAATGTTTGTGGCTGTGATGAATAATTGTACGATTTTATATGATTTTCATATAATGTGTAATTTCTTTATGTAATTTATTTACTTACCTATGCATTTATTGTTGTATTTCTTTGACATTATATTGAGAAAACTTATACATGTGTTACTGATTGAACTGATGAGCCATTGGGCTAAAGATGTGTAGCCATATTCGGTTTTGTGTACGAATGGATTTAGTAATGTCTAATGCACTGGTTTCACCTACAAGTCGAGAGCTTGTATTGACTTCTGGTCGTATAATTCCAACTTTAGACCAATAATTGTACATAAAAATTCGAAGAGCTAGAAGTAAAAGAGCTTAAGATGTCAAAATAGATTCAGGTTTAACTCGATGGTACCATTTGAAGTATATATTTTGGGTATCCATAGCTCGCTTCGTCTAAAGGCACATTATTATCTGTGTATTAGAGGCTCCGATTGGAGAGCATCTGGTATAATAATTGCTATGCAGTTCGTGGAGCATCAAATGAAATAACAATCCACTGGACTATTCGCGTTTGGGTTGCATCCAACTGAGTTTAAGAAGTCAGTAAGACCAAAGAGTAGAAGGAGAAGATCGGTATTTTAACTGCTTCTGTACTTTTCACTACATCAGTAAGTACTTGATGCTATCATTTTCCAAGAGGAGGTAGTTAGAAAACACGTGATCTAAAATTTCTTCTTTTTGCTCCCTCTGCAGATAAAAGCAATTTTGTAGTCAGAGGTGAAGAAGGGAGCTGAGCCACATTTAATTTTTAAAAACATAGAATTTGGTGCTTTTTCAAAAAAAAAAAATCAGTATTCAAAAGACAGAATACAATTTTTGGACAAAAAAAAAATGCCAACTATCCAAAAATAATTTTTTTGACATTTTAAAATTTTTGAAAAGCTTGGCCTTATTTTTGCAAGTTTTACATCACGTTTGAGAAACAAAAATTTTTTCATTGTAAATATCTTTAAAATTTTTTATTATTTTTCATTATCATTGATTCATCGATTTAACTGTGTTTTTCATACCACAGAAAAAGGCTCACACGCAAAAAATCCCACACATCAAAACTTAGGATTTCCTCCTACGAAGTATGGAATCGGTACGTGCCTAATTCCTTGCGATAGCATGTCAACACTCCAATTAGTCAATTATTTATGCATCATATTTACATATAGTTCTGTAGGAAAATTCTACTAGTTCTAGTGATGCATTAAATATGCCAAGATGAATGGACTGAAAGACTATCTAATTAAAAATCAAATTCATTGATAAATATCAAGTTGAATAGCCTACAGGAAAATCGTACGACCAATCAAAATAAACAGAGATACACTTTTTGATTCAGAATTTAGCATCGACATTGTAGAAAAAATTCTCACGTTGAGAAAGTGTTTTGGTTAAAATTTTTAAGCCGAATGGAAATTTACCTAGTAAAGCACAGGAATGTATTTTACGTAGAATGAGTTTCAGGTACATATTGACATTTCTGTGGTTGAAACGAAAATAGTAAAAGAATAGACGACGAAGATAAATCAGCAGAACTCAGTATTTCACCTTGAATTGGTAATTAACGAATAAGATTCGCTATCCAGTTTTTCGATCATTTATCTCACATGTTGGGGTTAAAGAGAGGTAAAGAAACTAGTAGTCTATGTTATCACCTATCAGCTGTTTTGTAGGATTCGTTGTACGAAAGCGAGTACTTAAAAATGCGCTTATTTAGAATAAATAATGTCGATTAGGTAAATGAATGAGAAATTTCGGAGATCTCCGTTATGTTATTTTTATTGAAGAGGAATCTTTACTGATTAAAGAAAATAACTTCTTATCAACATCGCGCAAAATATAACCTTGAAAATAAAACCGGGGATATTTTAAAAAATCAACGAACGCCTGCACGTTGAATATAATCAGTAATAACTATTTATTTTATAACGTGAAAAATTTCCAACGAGTTCATAAACCCGAAATCTAATAAGGTCAAATTTCACCGATATGTACTAGGAAGCATAATATTTTGGAAAACGAAAAACATATATTTGTTTACAAGTGAAGCCCGTATATAAGTAAACACGCGTGGACCACAGAAGGTATAGTTAGGTAGGTATTATTTTTAATTACTGTAGTTAATAAATAACAGTACTCGAGATATTTTCTCCAGCGGAAAAATACTCGTATATTTACAACGAATGTTTAGAGATAAATTTGATGTTGAAAATAGGAATCTTTTACGGGCTACATGGTCGAGACGGTTTTCTTCAAATTCCAAATAAGTATACTTATGTTGTGATTAAACTACCGAATACAGTTTTCGCTTCACTTCTTCAGTTCCCTAATTGCTGTTTCAGGCACTTGAAAACGATCGTAAAATAGTTAGTTCAACATAGCAAGATAGAAGCGCTCAGTTATTGAACTCCTTCGATACTATTTTTAATCCTTGAACGAGATAGCGCTCGTGCGAAGAATTTATCATTCATTCAAATATTATAATCGTCTAGTTATCACTTTAATTGAACACTCGTTGGTCATGTCATAATACAGGTATATTCAGTAGTTCATTGGCAACAAAGTAGATGCAATAATCTTGATTATCGTATGATAACAAATCATCGATGCAATCGAAGGTCGTTTACATCTGTGCACGGTAATCATATAGATGGTCCCGCTAAAATTTCGCTGCTTCTCACGGGCGCCGACTTGTCTAAGTTGATGGAGGAGCAAAGCAAAGTTTGCTGTTTACATCCATTCCTTCCTTACTAATGTAAATACTCGTAGTTAAAAACGCCACAAGTGATTTATTGTTTATGTAGGTACATGTACTTACAGTTTACATGCAGGCCCGAATAAAAAGGGAGTTAGGGAGCTGTAGCCATGGGTTTCACCGCTCGGGGCCCTTGTGGTTCACAGTGTATGATTTTTGACGATGTCATAACTTGATGTATTCAAATGTATTTAAGATGTCATGAAGTGAATTACTTCCTTAATCTCTTTTTATATTAAAGAAAAATACGAGTAGTATTGAATTTATTGTAAACAAATAAGGATTTGAAAGTTATAATCTTATGAAGAAAACAATTATCAACTTGCAGATAGATTTTTCGAATACTTAACTTCGAAGAACAAAAATTTTTAGAGGTTGGAAAGAATCAAAAATGTATTAAGAGAAATAACATCCACAAATATTTTCAAATTTTATGCTTATGAGTTTTGAAGACAAAATTTTGCGCTTTGTGCAATAAAGTTTAAAATTTCAAATTAAAAAATAATAGAAAAAATTTATATTTAAAAAAAAGTGAAAAAAATTGAAAATTTTCCGCAAGAAATCAGAATACACAAATTTAAAAATCAGAGGGTGTTGTGGAGGTTATAGTGTAATAATTATGAAGGCCTAAAACCATCAGTAGGTAGTGCCTGATCCCATATTAGCTTAAATGTGGCTCTGGTTGTCTTACTGGTTACATGGGTAAAGCAAATGCTAAAACTTGATGAAAATTAATGAACGATATAGCGGTCACAAAAATTTAGCCCAGTTCTGTTAAACTTCCCCAAATGACAGTTTTAATAAAAAAAAAGTTATCCAACATGTTCAACGTAGGAGACATAATAAAAAGTGTTCTGCTCATCTCCCAATATCCAATAAGTAACCAGGGCTGTCGAAGTTGGCGAACACGACATTATCAGAACACTTGAATTTTAGTTCATATAATGAACCATTATGTGAACCGAACAAAATTATATTTTGAAGAAATAAACCTAAACAGAACGGAACAGAATGAAATGAAACGGAAAAGAAAAGAAAAGAACAGAACAGCAGAACAAAACAAAACAGAACAGAACAAAAAAAATGAAAAAAAAAACAATGAAGGTGAACTGGAAAACCATACTAAAAAGAACAGAACGGAACAGTTTTTGTTTCTTCTTCATGAATAATGCAATATCACGGTGTCTTTTCTTTTTTCCCATAGCTCGATGGCATTGACATCAAGCGATGGCATCATCAAAATTTGAACTTTCGTTTTTTTGAAGACTAGTGTAAATGCGTAATTACATAAATTTTCATGCTTATTCCTGATTGTTTATTTAGTAAACGTTTTCATTCTCTCTCGATGTTTCTCAACAACAATGAAAGGAACTGAACAGAACAGAACAGAACAAAAGAAATTAACTTGAATGAATAAAGCAGAACAGAACGATGAAATTGATATTCTTGTGATCAAAAGAATTGAACGGAATAAAACAATCATTTGTTCACCACTCTTGTAAGTAACATCCAGATATTAGTTCTAGTTATAAATACTTAATTTTTGACAATATAAGTTAAGGTCTGTCATACAGTGGTCTCATAAAAGCAGAGTTAGTTTGAACAAATTCTTTATCCATTCTAAAAAAAAAAATCTAATAAATGAGCTAAAAATATCTATTCTTCCACTCCATACTTTTCACGATTTTCCACCAAAAAAGTTTGCCAAATTAAAAAAAAAGTTAGAAAGGAAGCTGAAAATGCTGAAATAATTCAGCTCCTATAGGAATAATGAGTTAATGTTATTATCTACGAAAGGATACCTATGTCTAATTTCACTTTCTTTAAAAAAATGAAGGGGTGAGGGAAATACTTGTCAAATAATCATCAAACGACGTTGAACAAATTTCAACCTTTATGGTTATTTGGAGCACCTAAACAGCAGAATCTGAGGTCCCTCAAGTTACCTTCAATTTTTGAAGATGTGCCATTTTGGATTCATTTTAAGCCAAATCCATGAGGTTATATTATGGTCACCAACAAACGCTACATACAATACGACATATTCAAAAAATTTCATGACTTAAAACTTCCGCAAAAAATGTTTCTTGCTTTGAGGAGCTGAAATTAGAACAGGTTGGTCACTCGGCCTAATTTTATCATATGACGCCACCATAAACAATGTTCGATCTTTCTTAAACCACACCACATTTTGAGTTTGGTAATCCCTCCTATCCCCTCCAACGTCATTTGTGAAGGTAAATTTGAGATATAGTATACTTCTTATCTTCAATTATTATATGAGTCCATATTAATCAAATTTTTACTAATTTGAGGTTCCTTAAGCCTCACATTTTTTGATGACCCGCTATTTTGGGTCGATTTTGATAATGGATACAAATTCAAGAGGTCATATTCTGGGGCCAAAGTAACTTCATCGTTTTTGTTAAAAACTCAGCTAACTACTTACAACGTTCTTTTTTCTCCATTCTCAATAGGTGAACAGTTGAACACAGGGTGCAATATTTTCTCCTGTACGTATTCATTTTTCAAATGCTCCCCCTCATTCCCTTAAACACTTAATCACTTGATCAATTTTAAAACTGATGGTAGGTTGCGTTGAATGTTTTACATTTTGTGAACGTGAATTCATACGAAATAATTTATTTTATAATGTTTTGTGTATTAAGAAGACCATTCAAGTACCCAAGTTTTCTTTACACAAGCCTCGAATCGGCTGAATCGTTTACTAAAAAATGGAACATAGAAGAAACAAATGTAATTTTCAATCAAACTTTGTCATCGCCATATTAGGATGTTTTCAGAACGACTACGACGATATAGCACGAAATTCTTAAATGACTCAACTTGGCGAAGTAGTTGTCGGTTAATGATGGTTTACATATGATGTCGGTACACTCAAACGTTTATCAACGAAGAACTCCAATAAATCTTCGGATGATTCGCGTCAACATAATCAAAGGTATAGAGAACGAAGAATCGATCGAATTTACCTCCCAAGGTGGAAATACTTAGGTATACGGATCTATTCACGTTACGACCTTATTTTAAATTAAGAGGCACAGTTAAACGGGCGAAACGCATTGTGGCCTGTATAGTGGACCGGCGAAACGTCATTGACGAATTTTCGAATATTTTTACACTTTGAATGGCGCACAGCATAATGCGCCGAGAGCCGATTTTTATCCGCTGGGAGTAACGACTACCGAGCACCAACTTTTGAAATCGGCATCGCGCCTTTATGTGCAGCAGGAAACTGCACGCCAACGTTTTTAAAATGTCACACAAAAACGTCTTCTTCTTATTCTTCACTCCCGTAGAGTGAGATGTAACCTTTTACCACGGTAACAATGGTTAAAAGTGGACCCTTTATCAGCGTATTTTCGTCTAAGTGCATAGATGTTGAGCAGCGCCAATGTACGGTTTGTTTGTTTGCTTAAGGTGTATTTTGCGGAACGAATTAAATAGTCAAAGCAAATTCGCGACACTCATTCTCGCATTGAGCAGCGACCGGATAAAATGCAGAGGAGTGATGCCAGTGAACTCGCTATTAGTGTGGCTCGATCGAAATTCATTTTAATGAGTTTTTTCGATTTCTTTGACGGCTTGTTAATATTCTGCCAATGTTGTGGACGATAAAACTTAAATGAAATATTATCACTTTACCTTTATGAGGTCATTTTTACTATTTCATGGCAGGAAATCTGCGGTGTACTGTATTCTGTGATTCTTCGATAGCCTTTCAGTCCAGACTTTGAGTAGAATAAGCTCAATTTCGTTTATTATTTCTTCGTCGAATGGAGGGTGTCAGCGACCTAGTAAAGACATTTTGCAGATGCCAAGATACTGCAATAACACACTAGAAAGTATACGAAAAAAGGAAAATAAATACATTTTTAAGAGTCAAACGCACAGACATTGCCATTGTTCGATTTCGTGAGTTGTTACTTTTGGTAATTTCAATGCAAATTTTTTTTTTTTTTTTTTTTGATGGGACTAAAATGTATAATATAATGAACTTTTTGATCAAATAAAAAGGTCATAATACCAATACATTACCTATGCCCTATTTTTATGAGAAATATAACAAAAGCTAAATATTCTAAATTTAAAAAACCTGGAGCAAAACGCAGGTAATTTTTCGATACAGCAAATACACAAAATTTTTGAATCGACAAGAATTTTTTCGAAAATAACTTAAATTTAATGAATCAGTTTAAAAAATGTCAAAGATCTTTAAAAAAAATACTTTCAGCATTTTAAAAAATTTGAAAAATTATTTTCCAATTTTTAATAATTTAAAAGTTGCTCAAGTCATAAGAAAATCTTTAAATTGAAAGAAATTCATTTACTGCTTTCATTCATTATTTATTTATTATCGTATTTTTTAAATTTTTTAAGGGGAGTTGATAATTTTTTTTCTCGTTTTGTTTCCAAAAAAAAAAAAAAAAAACTGAAATTCGGCCCACTTCTATACGGTGAATAATTTATCATCAATTTGATACCAATTCTGCCCATATGTTATGCCTAACTGCCTAAGTGATCTTTGAACACCTTCAAATTTCGTATGTGTGGTTAGTCGGTGACCAAAATATGACCTCTTGAATTTGGGTCAAAATGGATGCAAAAGGGTGTGTAATCAAAATTTGCGTTAAGCTTGAGAAGCCACAAATTAGTAAATAACGCATATTATAATTATTGGTGATAAGAAGTATTATTATTAGCTTTTCATCATAGAAATAATCTATTGCAGTTTAAATAGTACGTTCACCATTTTAACAATTTCTTAACCCAAAAAGAGCAAAGGCCTCCCTTAGCCTGCTCCATTCTTGTCTATCTTGCGACACTCTGTATAACAGCTAATGGCCCAACAGCTCCTTCAAATCATCACTTTATCTTCGCCTCTGTCTACCACTTTTTCTGTCCTCTCTCTGCAGGCCTGAGTAGAGGGAGGGGAAAGGGGAATTTCCCCAAAGGCGAGTTTTTTTTCAGGGCTCACTGAGGCGAGTGTCCTGACGCATTGGCGCTAAAAAACTGTCTGTACCTCCACGACCTTTTTATTTTATTTTTTTTGCTCTTATGATTTTTCCTCCTATCTTGGGCCCTGACTTTCTCTGTACGACGCTGTCCCCCTGATATCACTCTGTTACTTTTTTAGTCCATCTGTTATCACTCATTCTAGCAATATGGTAGGCCCATTCCCACTTCAATCCTATTGTTTTTTGAACTCTTTTGGATCCCCATTATAGCCCACACGCAGTGACCAGAAGTAAACTATATATTAAATTTACATTCACACATGATATTGGAGGGGAGAAAGAGGGGTTATGGACCTCGAAATGTGGTGGAAGTACGCCAAAAGTTGAAATTTTTTTATTGCAGTTTAATATGATAAAATAAGCCCAATTGACTAATTTATTGTGATTTTAGCTTCCCAAGTGAATTTGAAGGGAAGTTACAGCAAAAAACCGCTTTTGGAGGGGAAATTGCCGCAGGAAATTTTCATGAATCTTTCATATCTTTTCACCAAATCCACCTAGAAAGTTCAAACTTTGTATGAAGGGTTAGTTGATGACCAAAATATGACCTCTTCGATTTGAGTCAAAATGGATCCAAAATGGTGGATCTTAAAAATTTGAAGGTATTATAATTTGAGAGATATGTGTTCATATGATTATTGCATGACAAGAAATACAACATTTATTCTAAATTCAACTTTTTTAGTTGTTTGGAAGGGATAGAGTAGGGATTTTCAGACTTGGGATTGGATGTGGCCTGTAATCATGAAGGGGTTAGCAACATTATTTGCAAACCTAAACAAGCCGTTGTTAAAAACTTAGCTCTAGTAATGCGACATGGCCGCTTACTTTTTTTTATTTTTACAAAGAAATAAATAATTAGTTTTTTGTTGATTGATTGAGTTTTCAACATAAATTAAAAACAAAAATAGACGCATAAACTAAAACAAATTTGGCCTTAAATTTTTTTAAATTCTTTTTTAATTTAGAAAAGAAATAGAATTTGGGTGTAAATTGAAGGGGTTACTAAGATTACTTTAACAACGTGAATGCCGTACATAATTTAAATAGATAAAACATTTTTTTTGTAATGATTCATCACAATAAGAGTAGTAATCAAGTAATAGTCAAATTGTGAAAAACCTACGATTTCACTTTCAGTATATATTTACATGACTAAAAGACAAAAAATATTATCTATCATAGAGAAATTGTATGGTCTAACAAAGTTAAAATATTCAAGAAAATGAGTTCATGGGAGGAGTTCCAACCCCCAAACCCCTCCACGCCTACTGCCCTGAATACCTACATATTTATAAAAATTTGGTACACTTTTTCCTTCGATCAGCAACAAATAACAGAAAGGTGATAATTTATGGCGCTAATCGGTTGCGGTGCATATGTCGTTCAGTGTCATTGACGGAATGGGAGAAATTTTGCACGCGCTTGAAAAGCGTGACTGCGAATAAAGTTAGGCGTTTATCAACGGCGCTATAGTTGACCGTTTTTTATGTGCTTTGTGATAAATACATTTTTTTTTCTTTTAGCGAAGACCCGCCCAACGTACGTGATTTTTTGATATTTCGTAATCATGCATTATATTGTCTGCTGATAGGTAGCTTCACTACACACAGAGTTATTTTTATTAGAGACGATAAATGAGCACCGCGTTATGATTACGTCACTTTGAGGATAGGACCAACATAATTTCCTTTCGGTAACAATTAAACGGGCCACCTCAAAGGTATGCGTATACCTACCTGAGAATCTGTGGAAGCGGGAAAAATGTTATCGGCTTATTTGGCCAGATAAAGGCTTCAGATAAGCAATGTCTTAAGGTAAAAATAGCCACTAATAAATAAGCCCAAAAGACGTTATCTATTCGTGTCAAAAATGGGCGGCAATGTTTTCTCAAAAAAATATAATAAAAAATGTCACCGGGGCGCTTAAATAAAGGTGTCATGCCCTCCTATAGCGCATTTAGCGCCACCAACCGCGAGACATAGCACCGGAAATGTCCTACTAAGATATCCTTTGTAAACGGTGTCCGAAAAGCCGATTTCTCTCACACAAAATACCCTCTTCATTTTAAAAGATAAACTACTTCACCTCGAGCCGCGCGGTGGTAAGACTCTATAGACGCGCCATCAACATATTTACGAATTCCTCGCCCATTTCAAATATTTTTCATCTTCGATGATAGATATACTACTTATATTGGTTAAAGACGTTTTTTCACATTTGTTAACACTGCTTCTCTTCTCATTCAATGGGCCATAAAAGATTTCTCGATTTTACCGAATGACTTTTACTTTTCAATCTTACCCGCCGTCGACAATACTCAGCATTTTAGCGGCGAAAAATTTTTTCATCATCGTTTAATCCTAATGCACAAATATTTCGTTTCGGTTTAAACTGGTTTCAGATGAAAATTCAGATTACATTGACAATTCTTAAGCGAGATTACCGTGTTTGTGAAACGAATAAACACATAATTTATACTCGCCGGTAACCCATTTTCGTTCAACAATTGCCCGACGTTCCCGTGGATTTGGTGGCTTGTAAATTACTTGGATGCCTGCAGTACATGCATAGTACTTTATTCTAATTTTGGAAAATTCTTCGTCTTACTTAATGATCGATGGAAGCGTTCTGTAATACCTACTAGAAACATCAGCAGCGTATACCTCACCATAGATAGACCTTGAAACAATTTTTCAACTTAACGAATTGTAAGCTCTACCTACGTAAAAACTGTTTCAAAAAATTCCGTTGTGGTATCAAAAACTTTGTAATCTTTTTTTGAAAAGTCTGTTAGAAAAAAGAATTCTACTCCCACTCTTTCTCACTAATTGGAAAAAAATCTGCTTTTAAGCGCACTTAATGTCTCCCTCGCGTAATGTGAATCACTGGAAATCATGAAAATGTGTTTTTTTGTCCAGTTTCTCTTTGTCTTGGATATAGTGGGGTTTTAACACCCAATGTAATTGGAGTAAATTTATATCACAATGCAAACAAGAGATCGAAAATGGAAATCATCGCTGAGTGCAATTCAAAAAGTTAATTAAGAACCGAGATATTAATCCTTAAATTTTATATCACACGAATATGACGGGGGATGGGAGTAATACGATTAGGCCATAGAGGCTAATTTGGTCCATAGGCCTTCGTAGTTGTAATATATTATGCTCTGCGAAATCCTGTTCATATTAGCCTATAATATGGCAGAACAAATGTTTTGATTGAACTATAATATTTTTTTATGTTATTAATAATACATATCATATCCTGAATAGTGAATAATGTTGAATCCTCAAAATAGAAATCCATTTTGTTAAATAAAGTAAATAACTCAATGCTCCTCTCCCTCCTATTCAAAAATTTGGTGGTGTGAAAATGTTTATTCAGTATAAATACCTTTCAAAAATAATTTACACAATGAAAATAAGTCTTGGTTATCACATTCTTTTGTCGCAATTTGACTGGACTAATAGATTATACAAAAAATTTTCTTTTATGAAAAAGAAAACATTAGGAACAAAGTAAAAACCAAACCTATCGATTTCCTATATGTGTATAGATTAAAAACGTT
Organism: Phenacoccus solenopsis; assembly: GCA_009761765.1. Lineage (NCBI taxonomy): Eukaryota > Metazoa > Arthropoda > Insecta > Hemiptera > Pseudococcidae > Phenacoccus > Phenacoccus solenopsis. The sequence continues at coordinate 30,006 of VFXL01000366.1, read as the reverse complement.
GAGCAAAAGTAGTTTTACACTTTCACTACAGATGGCGTTTACCATTTTACATCTGATTACATTGGTATTCAAAAGAAGAGGGGAAGACTTTAAAGTTCTTGATACCCCCTCATCCATCACGTTGAATCGCTGCAGGACAGTGATGGAAACTGAAAACTGAAACTTTTGTGTAATTTTTGATAAAAATTGAAAACATAAACTGAAATTAAAACTAAAAAATTAAGAGTTGAAACTGAAAACTGAAACTGAAACGCAATTTGAATCAGTTTCAGTTTTTTGAAAAACCTTTCCTTTTCGCTCTTTGATTCTGCGCATTACTGCTATTTAATGCTGCAGCAGTGATGGAAACTGAAAACTGAAACTTAAACTGAAAATGAAACTCTTGTCATTTTGGATGAAAATTGAAACTGAAACTGAAAAAAATAAAAACTGAAACTGAAAAAAATTGAAATTTCAGTTTTCCATCACTGTTTCGGGATGATGAAAAATATGTTGAAGCGTTATCTCTAAACGAGCTCCATAACTAACTCATTTCTGGCTCCTTTTCAACAACAAATTTTACAGAGTTTCGACTCACCGACCTGTGGCCAATGTAAATTGTAATTAAGAATTGTTTCATTCAGTAAAAAAATGGTTTATATTAAATTTAAATAAATACATTCTGCATAATCATTGCTTATTAATTTTGATCAGCATTTTCTTTTCTGTGCTATAAAAAATTGAAATTTTAATCGCATTCAAAACATTCTCCGTGGTAATTCTGTTCAGATATAGTTTGAATAAAGTTGAGATACTAAAGCCTTCGTTAAATGCCCTTTTGACTTCCAATATTCATACCTGCAAGTTCCATAATTTGATGTACTAAAAGTTAAAAAATTGGTTAGATAGATTCCTTTTTTATATAGTATCCACTGTAAAATTGAAAATGAATAAAAATAAAACATAAGCAATGAACATAAGATTTCATCAAAATATTTTTTTTCTGAAGCACCCAGTTCAAAATTATGAATGTAGAAATTCTGATAAGAATTCCTCAGATCGGATATTTTCCAACACCGCTGAAATAACGAATTTATAATTTGTAAACGAATCACCCTCATATACTTACATGAAACATTCCTTCATTTTTCATTTTGTCAGTTAATCGTTTATCATTATGTCATCCTCATATTTAATTCTCGATGACGGTAGGAGACACTCGATAACGATGATAATATAAATTTAAATATTGTTATAAAGGCATGGTTTGCAATTTAGTGATGAATACGCAGTCTAAACATGAAATGAAGTCATACTACCGTAGAAATGCCTTCAGGTTGAAATTAGGCAACTTATTTGCAGCACCGGAAAATGAAAAAATATGAAAGAATTCCTAGTTTTCACAATACTATGCTATCATCCTTGTTCCAGTTCACGTTCCCGTTTCTAGTCTTGTTCTCGTTCCCAATATTGTACTTCTCGTTGCTATTATTAAATGAAATGAATTCAAATAAAAATGTTTGAAAACTTAACGTGACCTATGAGTCGAACATTAATAATTTTTAATTTGAAAAGAACGAACGAAAAATATTAGCAAATAAAAAACAAAAAACTCAGCTCCAACTAGTTGAAGAATGAACGAAGCCAGTTTGAGATATTCAAATTTATACCGTGCTACCAAGCGATCTTTACATTCCTTAGCGCAAAATTCCCTACCTACCTCTAAACAGAATGTAAATGTTTTCATTTATTTTAGCTTTTTATAGCATGATAAATAATGAAAACGACAAACGACCATAAGATTTAATAGGAATACATTTTTAACGTTTTACTTTTTCATTATTAACAGATTTAAATCAATTTTATTGAGAATCAGTGTTGCCAAATAAACAAGAGCAGGTAATTAATCAAAAGTGAAATAAATTTTATAATAAACATGGTTAAGAATGCCTGGAATACGAAGTAAATAAGTTTTTATTTCTTAATCCAACAAAATAAAAAAAAAAAAAAACAAGAAAATTAATTTTTTTTTTTTTTAATAAGAGAATTCGGCGCTGAGGAGTGCAAAGATCAGTTGGTCGCACGGTAGATAAAAATGCAGCGGAAGTAGGACTTTAATAAAGCGTTAATTTTAATTTCCAAAAAAACAGAACGTTGAAACTTTTAAAAATAAGAAAAAAATTAGAACACGAAAAATTTCGTTCTCGTTCTTTTTTATTCCATTCCCCTGAATTTAGCAATTTAATGTTTCTCAGTGGTTTTCACTTCTTCCCTATTTCATCATTCACGTTTCTACGTTTTCAAATATTTTCGATGTCACATTGTTTCTGTTCCCGTTCTCAAAATCGTATTCGTTTCCGTTTCCAAACCGTTCCTACAGGACTGCTTATATTTCACCTAAATTATTTTTCTCTTTTCTCAAAATATGTAAGTATGTTTCTTTTTTATCAAATAAATTGTTCAATCTTTAAATTAACCGATAAATGCGCAATGATATGTTGAATAGATTGTCTATATTTGAAATTGAAGCGTATAGAGAGAACTAGGTATACATACGCCGTGTCTAACCAATTTTAACACATCCGAACGCAAAATTCCCTTTCATGAAAAAAAAAAATATCGCTTATTTCATTTTGTTTGACTTCATTATGGCATAATGAATAACTTAAGACTTTGGTAGCTCAAATTCTATGATTTTAATAATTTTTTACTACTTATTTGATTGATTTGAATTCATTTCTTCCAAAGTATGTGTTATTAACTAGAATGAAATGTTAAAAGTTTAAAAACATTAATAATCTTACAAATTATAGATTGAAATCATAGAGAAACAATTATTTATGTGTTAATCTCTTAATCCCGTAAAAAGAAATGAAAAGCAATGAAGTAATGAATACTCTTTTGTGGATCAAGGGAATTTAGCGCTTGGGGGTGTTAAAATCTGTTAGACACAGTGTACGTACTCATTCAACATCTATAGAGAATAATTTGAGCACAATAATTCAGGTAACAAACTAATAAAAAATTGCATATTTCAAAACTGAAAGTCAAAAATTGCAATTTAGTGATGAATAAGTTGCCTGCCTTCGAAATGAAGGCATGAAGATGCTTTCACCTTGAAATTAGGGAATTTATTCGGCAATAAATCTCAACACAATGCCTTAAATTTTAAAATAGGTAACTTAATCAACATACAAAGACAACTATATTGAAAAAATAATATACGCAATGAATAAGTTGTCGGCTTTAATGAATTTAGTAACGAATTACCCTCATTCAAAATAAAAACCTATATTGTACACGACGAATTGATGATAAATCTAAATGTGATGCCTTTAATTTGAAAGTAAGCGAGTTAATTGCTCCTGAATTCTTTTCCCTAAATTATTACTGTATGAGTGCCAAGTAAGTTGCTTACTTTTAAAATAAAGGCATAGAATATTACAAGAATGCGCGAAGAATAAGTTGTGTATTTTTAAAACTAAATCATACTAAATGCATCTATGTAGTTACAATACAATGACGAATAAGTTGCTTCTATTTGAAAGAAAGGCATATAAGTGCGTATAACGTGTGTGCTAGTGATAGTAAGAAAGTTATTCTGCGATAAATCTCAACTTCATGCCTTAAATTTTAAAGTAGGTGACTTAATTTGCTACTTATTTTTTTGAGGCGAAAAGATTTTCTTTAGGGGTTCAATAGATCTAAAATTAAAGGCATGGAGCAAAGATTTATTGTCACAATAAGTTGTCTATTTTTAACATGAAGACACTTTTATTGGATATTTTTTTTTGTTGGCCTACATAGTAGGTACTGGAATCTGGTATTGTTATTTGCAATGCATTGGTACGATACCAATTTTTGGTATCAATTTGCAATGATGTTTGGTGTAATACCTTTATCTTATTTTATTTAAAAGGCGGTTCTACCTCAATACTGGCACTAGCACCAAGTATTCATTTTTGACAGCAATCGTTACGGTACTGATGCTCGAAAATCGTGAAAAATTGTCATAATAATCAGTTCATACCATGGTACCAATAAATCGATACCAAAACCTGGATGTCATAATCAAGGTCAAAGGCACATGTACGACTTGAACATCTATATCTTCAGTCAAGTTACTTATTGGTTAAATATTAAATTTTCTCAAGTACATTATCAGTCGAAGTAAGAAAACTAAATGTCAACTGTCAGTGTATTAGAACTCATAGTGAAAAAATCAAATTATCAACTCATTGAAGTCTTCAAAGTTTTTCATTTCTGAACATTAATAACCAGTTCTCAGTTCGTCACTAAATTACAAGAGAATTTGAAAAAAAATACAGCATTTTCAACATTTTCCATTTATGGCACTAACTGGAATATAATTTCATATATAAAACTACAAATATTGCGCACTAGCAAATAAAAAATCGAAAAACAGGAAAATAACATTAATGATACAATAATTACACAAAAATGGTTCAAGATATAAATAATTAATGTAGATTTTATAATTGTTCCAAAAAATGTTGAAGTGGCATTTGATTCAACAAGTAATAACTAATACGTAATAAATCCAATGATAAAAATCAAATTGAAAAAAATTATAATATGGTATAGTGTACAAATAATTTGGATTTTAAGTATGCTTTGAGTTTAGATGGCTTTCTTCAAGTAGTTATCGAATAAGAATACAGCCAAACTGGAGTCTGGATTTTCGTGAACGAGGCGTTTCAAATCATTAGTGTAGCCAGCAAGATCACGAATAATATTCGCGTGTTTGTGAACGAACTCATTTTCGATGAAAGAAGAAACCTAGAAAAAAAATATTCATTAGAAAATCATAAACTAAAGCTTCTGAGTTATCACGAGAAGAATACAATATTCCATCATTCAACATTCGATCTGTGTTACAATTCCATTATCTCAAAATATTTTCCTTCTTCGTTTGAAAGTTTGTAACATTGATTCAATTTTTCAATTACTTTTTTAGCAATATAAAACCATAAGATTACCTTCGCCCCACCCCAAAAAAAAAAAACCGATACTTTATAATTATTATGATTAACTTACTTCGGCATCATGAGCCTTGGTTTTATGGCCAGAGATTTCACTATGTATATAGTGAGCTTCATCAGCTACGGTCTTCCACATGCCTAAACCTTTAGCTAGGCTAGGTAATTCGTCTAATTCAAAGGTTTGGGTTCCCTGAAAAAAAAAAACAACATAAAATTAATACATTATTCAACTTATTATTATTATTTTTTTTTAATAACACTTGGGCGCACTGAAAAACAATTTAATAGTTGAGATCGAGCATCTAATACACTTACCCAAGTTAAAGAATTCGATAGCTATATAAAAATTTTAAAGAAAAGTATTACTTTCCAGAATCCCAAGTACATTCAAAATAATTTCTATATACTCACGACTTCGCTGGGTAATTCTTTCTTGTATCTGAAATCATGAATACCACCTCGTTTAGCGATATATTTGATGAGTTCGATGGAGTCTTCCCAAGATTCATCGGAGTATTTTTTAAACAATTTAGAGAATCCTTCACGATTCTTGACGTAATTATTAAAATGAGCGGACTACGAATGGAAATATTAATGAATGTTAAATCGAAAATCATACTGCTTTGTTAAAAATTATGCGAATATTTACCATTAACATAAATTGCCAGTTCCTCGCGATGTGTAAATTTGCGTAATTTTGTAAATCTTTCAAAACTGTATGTGCTGCTCCATACTTCGCGGTACAGTTTTGGGTGTCACCACCTAACAAAAATAAATTATAAATTAATATTACGTGGTAATTTTTTCAAGGAATCAAGAATACAACGTTTTTCTCACCAGCAAGACTACAAGCGCTGACTATTTCACTGTAACAGTATTCGGCACAGGAACCGCTACAGATGAAGATGGAAAAGACGAACAAAAGGCTAATAACGGACTTGAACATTTTTCTGAACTGAATTATCGAAAATAACTAGAGAAAAAAAAATTAGCAAGTTTAAACAAAGAAGAACCATGTATACTATAAACGATAATGCAAACATATACCTGAATAGTTTTAAAATATTAAAAATAAAATCAACGATCGTTGTTCCACCTTTACACACACTGGCGCAGAAGGTGTATGTTACTTATGAAGGAAAACTTTAATTAACAAAAGAATAATTACGTCTGAAAGAACAAATCGCTTATTTCGAGAGATACTGCAATAATACCAAGTCCTTGATAGAATTGACTTATCAGTTGACCATATGGTGGGGGAAATGGTACTTCAGTAGTACCGATGCATGATAATCAATTATTTCGATTATCGACTTTTTGTGAAATTTTAGTTTAAAACTTTTTCGAAGCTTCGGAATAAATTTAGCCGTAAATTCAATATTAAAAAGCTACTAAAACTTGAAATAAACTCCAAAAGTTTCTTTCACTTGCTGAAAAAAATTTAAAAAAAGTTTCCATGAGTAATCGATTTCGATTATCGATCTCGTTGTTTCACATTCAGTGGAAATTTTTTGTTTACAGGCTGCATGACGATTTAAAAATAGTTATGGGAATGGATGAGCGATAAGGTTTTTCAACTGATCGTACTTATCGTTGGTATTTGAATTATCTTGTTCAATTTCATTTGTGCCATATTGTAATTAATAGTTATTTCTTCTTCACACCTTCTGCGCCAGTGTGTGTAAAGGTGGTATACATTTTAAATTAAGTTTAAAAATCTTATATTTCTACGTTCAATTTTCACACAACTATCAATCATGAAATTCTCTTTGTTTTCCTGTGTCTTTTTGAGCGTGGTTTTGATCGGCTTTACCAGCGTCAATGGAGAAGGCAAACTGCACTGTGAGTATATTCTATTTATTGTTGCAATTACAATTACAGAAAAACTATTGTTCATTGGTTGTTACCAGTATTAAGTAAAGAAAGAAAATTAAGTCTTTTGTCGTCGTAAATTTCTGTTAAGAATCGTTTGTGAGAGATCAAAGGAGCAGAAAATGAGAAAACCTCGTTTCAACATGTTTACGAATATCGAAGACTCTATAGATAGCTGACATAATGATAACATGAAAAATGAAATTGTGATATCTTTCCTCGCTAAATTATTCTCTAATGAAACTCCTCTATTCTTGTAATTTATTTAGACATTTGAAATAACAAATAATGAAATAATGCAGTCATAAGCTACATCATCGACACCATTGATGGTTCACCACAGTTAGCTACATTTGGTCATTCTTCAATTAGACTTTTATCGGGGAAAGTCAACTTATTGAAAAACGCAATAATAAGATAAATTGTGGGCATTTTGACTTCCTATCAATTGGGAATTGAAATTATTTAATGTGTTATAAGTTTTTTTGCTATTTTCTCCATTTGGGCTTCGGTCACCATCAGGATAAGCGCGATGTTAGAGCTGAAGCGTGTAATGATATTTAATTTCTCTTGTAATAAAGATTCGTTCTAATTTCCAAAACATCATTTTATTTGAAGAAAACAAAAAAATATCAATCAATATTCTTTGAAATTTATGAAAAAAAAACCTGGGTAGGCTATTGCTTTCTTTTGTTTAGTTTACTTGAAATAAAAATTAATCCATTTTGTCTTGGTAACAGGAAACAAATACAGAATGAATCATTCTATTTTTCACTAGAATAGGTTCTCAGTTACCTTATCATAATCGTGGAATTTACAGTTATAAATCGTTTAAGAAGTCCAGATTATTCCATGAATGTGGTTTTAATATTTTATTGAGTTTTCATAGGGTTTCGTAGCCCCTGCTTCTGTCATCTGTTTTTAATTTTTTAATATCATTGTAAGTTTAATTTGCGCATAATTATGTTGCTTACTCCAGTTTTATTCCAGGCTTGAAATACAGCTGAGTAAGCAACATATGCGCAAATTCAATTGAAATTTGACAATAACGCTAGAAAATTAAAGAAGAGTCTAAGTTTTACGATATTTTTCATTGTGTAAATTCGAATTAATCTTATCTTTGAAGATAATCGTACTCCGGTTCATTAATATGTTTATTTAGGCGAAAACATCACGCTCCAATTTGAATACAAATTATGTATCAAATGAAGGATCGATACCTTAATTCAATTCCAGAAATAGTTTGATTTTTTATAATTTCCAAACTTCATCGAAATCATCGATATATTTTTTTTTTCAAAGGTAAATTACCGAAAGTTCAGATGCCCGACGATTGGATCACCATGGTGGATCCATGCACGAAACTGATGAAAGCCCAAGTACAAGAAGAACTAACAGCTGCGATGACGTACTTGGCGATGGTAAGACGTAGAATTGACTAGAATATTTACTACTTGAAATTTCGACGAAAAATAAACACGTTCTTTGTTTGAAACACGCTGTTGCCATATTGATTTGTGATTATACGATATTGAAAAACAAACAACCTTTGTGTTGATTCAACCGGCAAAATATTTAAATTTGCGGGACCTCGTGTTTCTAAACGAATTAATATTAATTGATCGTACATTTTTCATTAATGAACAAGTCAATAAATAAACGCTGATTTTTAATTAATCTCCATTCATGTTTCAGGGAGCTCATTTCTCGCGCGATACCATAAATCGTCCCGGATTCGCTAAATTCTTCTTCGATAGCGCTTCCGAAGAACGTCAACATGCGTTGAAACTGATCGAATATATGTTAATGCGAGGTGGCCTCACGTCTGATATTAGCCAGTTGATCAGAGATCCGGTAATTATAGAGTAATTTCTTAACGGTAAACGATGATTTTTGACATTGAAAATGGCTAAAATGTAAATGAATGAGTTACTGGTTTGCCACTAATTACCTTACGTTTTATTTCCCATTTATTCTATTATTGAGGACAGGTTTGCTAATGAGTTCGGTACGTTGGTCAGAAAAGATACCTTGTTATGGGATGTTTTCAGCCACGAAGATTCGTCTTGCAATACAACCTTGATAAAATATGCCTTTTTTTTGTTTATTTATTGTTTTCTGTTTTCATCAACGATGACGTTGTATAGTAGTAGCTTTGCTAGTTCGAAGGGATTTCACTTAGGAATACGATAAACATGTTTATCGAGGCGACGTAATTATTGTCAGATAGCCAATAATCAATGATTCGAGTCACCTGTTGGGATTAAAAAAATTCCCCAAGCTTCGTGTCTGGCTAATGCTCCAGTGCTTTAAAGCGCGTGTTCAACCATTCGATTTTTGTTATCTAATCATTTCAACACGTTGAGTGTTTGGTGTGATTACACGGGTGAAGTGTTGTCGTAACCTTTGACATATGTGAAGAGTGTGATTAAATTCGTTTTTCGGTTCGTGTGCAATTGTATTTTTTTTCAGTCAAGTTTTCGATAAAATGATGGGCGTTACAAACCACTTGATTTGGGGGTTGGGGACGTTGAAAGAGGCTCTTCAAGTATTAATGTTTCAAATCACTTATGATCATTTGGCAAATTTTAAAATTTTTCTAATGTATAATTTTTTTCTTTACCAATGAGGTGGAACGATTTTTACTTTTTTTCTAAAAAGTGATGAGGCCGAAAGCCTAATTGTTGCAAAATAATTCCAATATGTAAAAAAAAATCAATTCTCCAAATTAATATTTATACCACTCCCGCTCTCCTAATAGGGTCAAAGTTTAAAAATTTTTCAATAAATTTGAAAAAAAAATTTTTGAACAATTTCCCAGCGACCTAAATAACAGATATGCCAAGTACGCAATTTGAATCATCTATAGCTGTTGTTTTCAAAAATATTCCCGTTTCCTCCAAATTTTCTCTATGGCATACCTGAGCTTAAATTTTGAAATGAAAAAATGTTATGAAGGGATCAAAAATACACCTGAAAAACGTGGTATTATTATTGTGTCTGACCATTATCATCGTTAAAAAACTTTAATTAACTAGGATGCCTCTCATATAGATCTACAACATGGCGAATTGTTCAAATCGATCAGTTTGTATTTTCAAGAAAAATTAGTATTCATTTTTGACTTAGAGTGGCCCCCTCCGGAAGAGAAGGGGTTGGAGTCCAAAACTTCGATCAGGGATGTTTCTTGATTGTATACCCAATCACTCATACACCTTCCAAAGTTTCAAGTATTGGCCTGAGGTTACCAATATAAATTTCTGCATACTGTTGGCTATCTGATTAGAGTTGAAGCAAAACGAACATTTTAATGAAGGAGTTATGTTTAAAAAATATTGAAATAATTATATGAGGTTTTTTTTTTTTTGCAAAAAAGAATAATTTTTATGGGATGCTTATTTATGAACAAAATTATATAGGTATTTACTATAGGTAATTCATAATTTCTTCATTCGAATCACTTATAAGATTATTTAATTTCTCAGAATTTTAAACTTACAAATGAACGATGAATTTCTATATGAAGGCACATTAGTTATTCGAGACCAATAAGATAACAAAAGTTTGGTCTGGAATTCATTTAATTTTATTTTTCAACATTTATTTTCTGATAGAAGATATGGTACAGCACAAAATGGGTAGAGGGATTCATTTTTAAAACATAATTAATAAGTAGAAGAGTACCGATTTGTAAATATCTCAGAAGTCATGCTGAATAAAACACTCCCAAGAACAACATATTAAAATTTCACTTTGTTGAATTGAATAGTTTGGATGAGGATAAGTAGGTATTTCCATTCTCTGTATGGATTTTGAAGTTTATCTTCATAAAATTATGTATCTTGAAAGCAGCATTTTTTGATCACATATTTGAAAGAGATTCTCTTCTTGATTATATTCTTGTAATTTTTGTCTCATTTACTTCCAAACTCATTTTTTTGGCGATTAAAAAAAATATTTTCTTCGAATCAATGTAGCCTGTTCCTCATCTTCTTTCTGTAAAGCGATGATATTATCTACAATTTGAACATGTGCTCATTAAAACCACAGCTCCAGTAATGTCTCATGACTGCTTTTTTAAATTTAAATTTTGACCATAATATAAAATTTTGAAAATTATTCTTAAATTTCAGAAATTATTTCAAAGATGTCTACATGAATATTTCGATTTTTGAATAACCATTATTTTTGTTTTCAGGTCCCATTAGCGGATACCTGGATGGATGCGGTTAGCGCCCTAAAAGAAGCCCTTTCTTTGGAAGCCAGAGTTACACGTAAATTAAGAGATATCGCTATAACTTGCGAAGCTCCCGGCGCAGAAGCTAAAAATTTCAACGATTACCACGTAAGTATAGATAGTTTGAATTTTGGAGGAAAAGTTCGTGAAGCTTAAACGTCAAAAAAATATCTCCTAAATGGAATAATTCGTCATCGATAAAGTGTTTACCGCGTAACGCGGATACGCTTATCTCTTCAAGCACCATTGTTCATTGTAATCGACCTGATAATAATTACTCCCAGTTGTATCACACGCATGTTTTCTAGTATGTCGATAAGATAAATGTATGTTAATATTGATCGAAGGAGGCCTCACTCGAGGAGTTTTTTTTTCATTGTAATGAAAATAATGCCTACCTGTTCGCTTTAGCCCTTGAGTTTTAATTCGATATGCGGTTGATAAATAGGAGACTGATTTATTACCATTAATAAATTATGACATAGCAATATATACTATTATATGCGGCGCGGCGTTTATCATGTAACAATGATTTTTTGTTATAGCTTGTCGACTGGTTGACCGCCGAATATTTAGATGAACAGTACAAGGGACAGAGAGACCTTGCCGGTAAAATATCAGAACTTGCAAAAATGGTGGAATCCCATGGAGCACTAGGAGAGTTTCTTTTTGATAAAAAATTACTTACTGGAGAACCCGTATCGTTCTAAAATTATTTGATAAAAATTATTTGTGTTACTTTATGTAGATATTATAATTACCAGTTTTTTACGTTATATATGTATTACCTGAAATGTAGTGTTATTCCCATTTATACTTAATCCATTATCGTTTTTCAGTATAATTATATTATTTCGATTGCCATACTGTTTGTAATGAAAAGTCAAATTATATCATATGAAATTTTTATGCGTTTGGTTTAACATTTGAAAATATTCTCGTAGTATTTTGTTCTTTAAAAATTGGAGGAGAGTGTTAGCAAACCGGTCGAAAGGAGGTCTTCTGTGTGACTTTTCGATAGGACAAGGGAGGTCAAAAAAAAAGGGAGGTCATTTTGCAAGACCTCCCTTTTACTTGACGCGTTTTTCGAGATCTACGAAGAAAAATAGCATAGGAAAACTTGTCCCTACTTCATTTAGAGGTACGACCTTCCTAGTCCTCTAACCATCGGTCACGTACATTTCTCCGAATGTATAATTCAGGTGTATACCGTCTGTCATTTTAAATGGCAAGGGAGGTCTGAGTGTTTATGCCAACTAAGGGAGGTCATTTTAGCAACGTTGCCATACCGTACAAATTATGTGTGTGGTAAAGGGAGGTCTTCATATTTTCATGATATTACCAAAATCGTTTCGAAGACCAACCGTGAACTTTAAGAATGTATATGGCGAAGAGAGGTCTTATTCGAAATGCCCGCGCATACCATATACTGATGACAAGAAAGTTTACGACGAAGAGAGGTCTTCTAGGAAATGCCCGCGCATGCTACTACACTGATGATATGTAGTGATGGAGAGAAATTCAACTCCAACACTTTGGACCACATACAAGGCGCTGACTCTATTGTTTATTTTGAGTGGCAACTGTGACAAGTGCATGCAAAGCAATGTAGTTTTAATTTAATTTTAAATAATAAGAGGAAACGAGTTGTTTTAATTTTCTTTTCTAGGTAATTTCTAATTATATAGCTTACCATTTCTCCTATATTGCTTTCTGATTTGTCAGTTTTTCAAAAAGATTCCATTATTCTGTGTATAAAAAAGTACAGAGATTTTGACAACAACTAAAATCACTGTGATATTTTCGCAACTTTACAAGTGATTAGTCTAGAGGAGATAACATTTCTGATCATTATAGTAGAGCAACACCTTATTTAAGAAAATATTAGCGTGCCGATTGAAAACTAGAAGATACTAAAGTATATTGAAAGCAGACTTTGCATAATTGTATTATTTTAAAGAAAGTTATTTGAATAATTAATTTTCAAGTATAAATAAATAAATTTTATATAATTCACTCTACCAACTCCACTTATCATGAATTTTATAGATTTATCATACAAAACATGACTTCACGTAATTTATCTTTTTATAGCATAAAACTTGAAATTATGTGAGGTTAGGTCATTTTGTACTGAAACACAGATGATTTCTTCAAAAAAAAAAGTTACTTCATGTTAAATTATAATTCTAACGGTTGACATGATTTCGAGGATGACCAACTCGCACTCCTACTGCAACAACACCACATCTCAAAAAACTGCCAAAAATAATTTGTGTTGCAAAAATCTGCCTTTACCATTGGAAAAAACGTGAAAAATTAGTAAGGATCAATGAAAAAAAAAAAAATGAATTTGAATTCGTATTTCGTTATTTACAAAGCAAATGAAAAGCAATTTTCTTGAGTTTCGGTTATTTGGCGTGTTTTGAGATATGGTGTTGTTGCAGTAGGGGTGCGAACTGTTTTTCTTACCCGCCTTCTCCAATTTGGAGGTTGACCATACTCATTTTTAAAATTCATATTTTAAATTGTTAATAAAATTGAACATCATACTTTTTCGATGAATCGTTTGTGAACGACTCGTTTATGCTGAAAATTTTAAACAAAATATCAACATCTTCAAGTGAATCATTCACAAACGACTCATGTTTTTCAACAATTATCAACATTCGAGGTAACGCGTGAGCCAGGTTATATAAGTATAAAAACAGGTTACACCATTTCCCACTGGCTACCAAAATATAATCCACGTTTTTCATTGGTAATTAAAATCTAATAGTATGAACTATAACTCAGCTGTTAATGACGTCAAAAAGAAGCATCAATGCACGTGCTCAATTTTACACAAAAACCAATGGTTTCAAACACATTCCATTATCTATTTACCAAATATGTGGATGGAGGGTCGGCAGCGGGGGAGAGGAATCAAAAAATTTGATAACACGTCTCCTTTTTGACGTCATAAGATGGCTGAAACAATTCGGATCTTTTAACTCGAGCCTAAATGGTGTAACCTGTTATTTATACTTGTATGTATAACTTGGCGCGCGAGAACCATAAAACCTTGACACACGCCTCCTCACACCAACTCACGTTCGATCACGTCTAAAAACTAATCAGCTCGAGAACTCAACTACCCCAACCCTTCCTCCGAATTTGGTTTCAATTCGATCACTTCTACTCAAGTTGTCACGCGAGAAAGCGAAGAAAAATAAATAAACAAACAAACTGAGAAACTGAGTGAACGCAATAGCTGATTTACTTTAAAAGTAAAGTCCGCTTAAAAGGAAAATTTCAATCAATTTTGTTTAGTAAAGGAAAGAAATATATTTTTGAAAAATTCGTTACTTTTGCTTTTTTTATTGCGAATTTAAAATACATCCTCATTGTAACTCTGTTGTTGCACCCCCAATGATCATTATCCAGCTTTTAAAAGATGAAATTTTCAATTATAATAGTTCGTTCATTTTGGCAACATCACAGAAATGACCTCCCTTGATAAGATGCTCAGACCTCCGTTGAACGGGTGTATGGGAATTTACACACCTTAAGAAGACCTCCCTTGGTTATATGAAAAATCTGATGAGTGTATAACAACAAGTGTATTGAGTGGACCTCCCTTCTTCAAGACTTTAAACACATTTCGTTTTCGACTTTCGGGCATTCCTAATCGTTCACGTGAAGCGCCTTGCGAAGAGAAACATGTACGTGCAACAAAAATTTCTTCAAGTGCTATAACGACGCATCAGTGACAGGTTTATGACAACATACACGGGGACCTCCCTTATGAAAGGCGAAGACCGAGACCTCCCTTCGACTGTTTTGCGCACATGGGTGTGTGCATAAGTAAATGTGGACGTGAATTTTTTTGTGATGATTTGTGGATGTTGGCTTATAAAATCCACGAGGAAAGATTTCTGAGAGGCAGAGTATCTCAGCCCTCGCTCCTTTTTATTATTCCTATAACAGATAATATGAAATTAGAATTAAAAACATGAAAGTTCACAATAATTCATTACTCCCAACATTAATAATTTTACTATTAAAAAGGTAATTTAGAGCTTGAAATACTTACATATTATTCAATAGAAATTCTTTTAATATAATCTTATTAAATAAATTAAACAATTTTATTATTCTAATTATATTAATTATTATTATTTTTATTATTTATATAAATATTTTTATTTTAAAGCCGGCTTAACGGTAAGAGCGTTATCAACATTATCAGTGATAAGGAACAAAATGGGCCAAATTAACACAGATGACGGTATAATA
This sequence comes from Phenacoccus solenopsis, assembly GCA_009761765.1. Lineage (NCBI taxonomy): Eukaryota > Metazoa > Arthropoda > Insecta > Hemiptera > Pseudococcidae > Phenacoccus > Phenacoccus solenopsis. The sequence goes on along the minus strand of VFXL01000366.1, from coordinate 14,637 downwards.
AAAATATTTTATTTATAAAAAAGTGGTTTTTATTACAATTTCATTTGGTAAGTAGTAAGTAGGTAAGTAAATACGTAGATAGGTCTAACAATACTATGTAGGTATAATTTATAGCATACACGCTTGAATATACGTATTTGCCTACCTACCTGTGATGAAACTGAATGAAATGTAATAATAATGCGAATTAATTGAAATTAGAAAATTATTTCAACGAAAATAAATTAGATTGAAAAAAATTAGTCATTCAAATTATATTATGGTCAGTTGAATAAAATTTGAATTCAGTTATTCTCGTTGAGTTTCTTCTATTATTGTGATTTTTTTTTTCATTTTAAAATATGATTCCGATTAATTTAGTTTATTTTTATGACTTGAATTTTGTGTAATGAATGTATTTCTCAATATTTTTCTTATATATTGTATGTTACTTACTTTACAGAATTTAATTTTTTTGTTCGTCTTTAACTTCGTTTTTGTGATATTTATCGTAATTTAAAATTGAAATAATTATATGTTGTACTTAATAAATAATTATGGAATTTGATGTTCGTATTTTTCACGTATGATGGATGTTTTCTCAAGAACTCAGGCGCTTTTCCTTGGCCCTAGTTATAACTATGAACGTTGTAGTACACGTTTTGATATGCGTATAGGTATAACAACACTGCTTTAATTTTCGATCGCATTTGAAATGATGAGGATTCTCTATGTATTGAAAAACAAAAAAAGCTTATTTCACAATTTATAAAGAGTAATTTCTACCTGTAACGTTTTGGATTATGACTGAAATTGTTTCATATTGAATCGAAATACTACTTTCATATATGTCATTACATTCTAGCGTTTACCCCTTCTAGCTCCTCAACATCACATTCCTCGTGTCCCAAAATCGTTATCTAGACATAACAAAATTTTTTTGCTCAAGAAACCAAACAGCCAGGTCGTGGATTATTCAAAATTTCGACGACTACAAAGAGGTGGAGATGAAGAGTCGCTTTCGACTAATTTGAGGTCGCTGATTCCGAATGATTATGATATTTTTTAGCGCTTCCCCAACTTGTAATAATGACTACTTGAAAAAAAAATGAAGTTATGTGTTAGTAGTTGGAAGGACGAGAGTAAAAAAATATCATCGTATTCGGAACCAGCATCCTCAAGTTAGTCGAAAACGATACTTATCTCGATATTTTTGAAAATCTCGACATTTCGAAAAGTGCACGACTTGATGACTTCTTCGTTTCGTAGATAAAAAATGTTAATCAAATTTTGTCGTGCGAAGTGTCTTGATAATGGTTTTCAGCATCGAGAAATCCATTTCCGTTGTCATTTTCTCAAAAATAAAGCATTGTGGGCAGATGAACATAATTTTTTTCAAAAATGCCATTTTGGGCGAATAGATGGAAGGGGGTAACTGGATTAATCTCATAACGTAATCATCGAAGTTAGCGTGTGTGATTCAGATTATCTATACTTTCAGAATTTTATGATAAATAACATTCGCCTTATGTCAAGTGATATGCAACTTTCCTGACGTATTTTGAGAATTTCTAATTAGTTAGACATTGCAAACATACTTTTGAGAATTTTCCAACATGATGTTTAAATAAACTAAAACGAAAATCAGAAAAAGACTACTCTATGCCTTCGACGATCATAAATACTATCACCATACGAAATTTCAACTAATCATTCAATTCGTATTGAATAATCGTGTGTAAACGAAATTTCAGATCTCAAATCGATTTCATCTTTCAATTATGAAATATACCTCTCCTGAATATTCGTAATTCTTCGTTCAAACTTAGCCTAATTTGACATAATTATATCCGTTAAAAAAAATTTTAAGGAAATTTCATTATTCGTTGAAAAAATGAAATTTCAAAATTACGTTATTCTATGTCCAAAAAATGAACGCGAAAAACTGAAACACATTTTTAAATTATGTATTTATATTTCCGTTAATGAGAACTACAAACAAATAAATATTTATGTAATAATAATAAATCACAAAACATATTATTACTAAATGTTATATAGAGAACTCTACGCAATTTGAGCAGTCTGAAATTTAAAACACTTTATTCAATCTATAATGAACGTAAAGAGTATTAATTTTCTCTGATTTTCTACGGAATATAAATTTAATTTTAAGATAGAAAAAAAAAAAAAAAAAAAAAAAAATAAAATAACTACGATTTCTTAAACAAGTATTTTACAAATGGTATATAATAAATGCATTATAGTATTTTATCTTATTACATATTTACGGAAGAACGAATTAATATATACAAAATTCACAATTTTTTCATTAAAATTTTTCAATAGACATATATGGTTATGTACCAAAATAATACATCGAAATAGAAAGCATAAAATTAATCCAATGTAACTTACAACTTCATTTGAATAAAAAATACCACAAAAACTAACAATAAAAGCCAGTCTTAAACTTTCAAAAATAAAGTCAAACTATATAGATCGTATTTTGAATACGTAACAAGATAAAAATATCGACTTAAAAAATAGAAGAGCTTTTGCAAAATATCAAAATAATCACGTAAAATTTATATAAAATCGAGTTACTCTCCGTCATATTCTTTTTGTCGAATTAACTAATTATATCCGTTTGAAAGTTGACGAACAAGAAAGCGAAAATAGTAGTGAGTGATGTAAAAGTAAAACTCGAATATGTAAAATCGTACGTTATACGTGTTCCAGAGGGGAAAAAAATTAACAAAATGCAATATTGAAATTTCTAGAATCCATATTACTTTGAACGGGTCGAGAATTATTTCTAATACGTATAGCACCTTCATATGGCAGCGCTTTCGCACACGGAGTAAATCCACAATGGTATAAGATTCAATTTCCTCTACCAAAATACGGTCCAGTATTTCTGACGTGCGAGTTCATAAAACGAACGTGACCGCCTCTTATCCACGATGCGGGTATCCACTGAGGTTCTCTTTCGACTTTGTTGATTTCATGCAGCAATTCGTGATAGGCCCTTTCGGTATCGTTATTAATTATAATCATGTCGAAATAATGACCGTATTTGTCTTCCATTTCGCGTGCTTTTTCTATGATATCTTTCAATTCTTCTTCCTGCAATTTAATCGCGTAAATTATTACGTAAGTTGAATCGCTATAGAAATACGTAGAATTAGAAAATTGCCGAAACTCACTTTATAAGCTTCTCCGTTTTTGATTTTCTTCTGGCGTAATTTCTCTAATGATGGAGGTGCGACGAAAACTACATATGGCATTAAATCTGAACTACGTAATATTTTTAATGACTGAGCGTGTAAGTTCAATACGCAAATTTTACCAGAATTCACTACCGTTCTAATGGCCTCTAATGATGTACCTATAAAAACACCGCAGCCGTTATATTCGATGCAAATTTTTTTTCACAGTTATATCGTAATAGTATTCTCACCGTAATAAGCTTTTTCGTATTCTCCATGTTCGACGAATTTTCTAGCTAATATATCCGCTTCGAATTGACTTCTAGTGATGAAATGGTAATCTTGACCATCAACTTCGCCTTCTTTTCGGGCTCTGCTAGTGTCTACAAGAAATCACGTGGAATTATTTCGCGAATTTTTTTCCTTCATACGTGCCCATCAGTAAATACTTACGAGGCACAGCGGCGGCAAAACGATCAGAATCTTCCATTAATCTTTGCCTCAATTCGTGTCTGCCGATGTTCGGCGGACCGATTAAAACGATTGGCCTTTTATGATTCATACTCGGGTAGTACCATATCACTTCTTCGTAAGTTGGTATTTCTTCACCGTCGTATTCTGTAATTTATTATCGTATTTGAAAAATAAATAATTTGTTTGAATTTGAAAAAAAAAATTATCGTGATTACGAATAATTTACCATCGGTACTGGATGACGAGTACAAAGGGTAACCACCATCTTGATAAGTATGGTAAGGCGATTTTTTCTTTCTTTCTTTTTTTAATTTCTTTTTGGCACATAAGAAAGTTCCGGCTTTACGCGATTTCTCTTTTCCGATACGTTCGCCGGCTATTGTCTGCTTAAGAGCTTCTCGTCTATGATGAAAAATACAGAAAATGACGAATGTTAAAATAATATGCATTTAAAAAAAAAAAAAAAAACTTTTCGAGTACATATTAATTATTGAAAAAAAAGTGAGCAGCTACGTCACATTGTAGGAGCTGAGTTTTTACTTTATGAAGATTTAGATTTGCAAAGAGTGCTATAATTGAGTTTCTAAATAAATAAATAAATTTAAAAAAAAAAAAAAAAAAAAAAAAAGTGAACAGCCATGCACGATTACAAGAGCTGAGATTTTAATTGGTGTTGATGTTGGCGGGTAATACTGTTAAATGTCTAGTAAATTTTTCAAGCTAACAGGCAACATTCATTACGAATTCCAAAACTACAACTTCATCCCTGCCAAAACATGTAATTTGAAATATATAAATTTTTTTGTCCATAAGAATCACAAAAGTTCATATTTTTCAAATTTTTACTGTCTAAGGCTTCTCATTATTTCCTCAGATGTTGGACATTCGCCATTTTTGATTGATTTGGCCCATATTCAAAGGGTCACATTCGCCTTTCAACGAACTGCACGTATAACGTTGAAATTCTCCAGGTCAACTTAGTAAGGAGGTACTATGGGAGATTCATGATAGTTCTTGCTGCGACTTCCCCTCCATATTGCTTTAGGAAGCTTAAATCAAAATATTCTAGTCATCTGGGCTCATATTATCATCTTATACCATAATCAAACATTTTCACCCTCTGTTCCCCTCCCCCCTCCATCATATTCTGAGAACAACAGCCCCTCCTCCCCCCCATTTTGATTCAGGAAACTTAAATTGAAATATTTCGGTCATCTGGGCTCACTTTATCATCTGACACCATAATCAAAGATTTTCGACCTACTGTTAACCCCCTCCCCTCCACATTCTGAGAACAATAGCCCCCTCCACCTTCCTACCAAAAACACGTGTCGAGTTGAAATTGGCATACAACATACTTCTCATCACTAGAAATCATATGAGTCTACATTTATTAAACCTGAGTCATATGAGGCTCCTCAAGCGTTCCTCAAATTTTGCCCATCCACCATTTTGTTTCAGTTTCGATCCAAATTTGAGAGGGAATATTCTTATCCACAACTAACTTCATATACGAAGTTTGACCTTTGTAGGTCGATTTGGTGAGATATGAGAGATTCGAGAAATTTCACAACTCAAAATCCCTCAAAAATGCATTTTTCATCCTAACTTTTCTTGTAATGCACTTGGGAAGCTGAAACTTGATGTTTTTGGAATCCGTGACTCATTCCTTTATATGTTATCGAAAACGAAAATTGTAAGCTATTTGCCCCCTCTCCCTTCTCCCTCAAAACTTGAATGAACCGCTATTTTGACTCGGATCAAGAAGAAAACTCCTCGAGTTAGTCATGAGATTCCGCTTTCGCTAAATTTTGAGCGATTCCTTCTATGTTTTATAATGGAGGGGTAACGTGCACCACAAACGTATATGTATATATCATGGGTTATACCAGCAATTTAACGAATCAATTTCTCTCTATAAGTTGAAACCTAGTGGGGCAAGTTTGAGAACTCGTTCACTTGATTTTAGTTAAGTTTTCAAAAATAATAAATTTTTATTCATTTTAAAATCATTTTGACAATAATCAATGTTCAATTCAGTAGTCAAAGACGTGTCTTCTCTATTGTGGCGCACCTGGTGATCATTTTAGAACTAATCACATGGCTTATATGAGAGCGCAGTAAGTGCAGGAACTTGGTATTCTACGTAACTTTGCGAACGAAATTTGTCGATTTTTAATAAAACTTTTTTTTTGTATTTCTATTACTGACCAAACAAAATACATATTTTTAGAAAAATGAACTCGTCGGTAAATTACCGAAAAAACAGTAATTACTAGTAATTTCAGAATTATTACTTTTATCATTTTTAGTAGGTATATACTCCCCCTCTACCCTTGAACCGTTCTAGTTACGGCCTTTCGATGAAAGTTTTTAGGTTCTTACTTTCAATGAAACTTAAATAATAGGCAATTCGTTAGTTTTCCAATTTTTGTTTATTTTGTGAAAGTGGTCATTTTTCTAAAGGATGGAACGTCTAGAAATTCATTGAATTCACGGCTATGTTACCAAGTTATTTGGTAAATATTAGGATCACAATGCTACCAGTTGTGATAGAAAAAAAAAGATACTGGTTTTCGATCCATCTTAAATACCTTGGCCAATCGATTAAATTCATATAAAATGATAGGTCTATAAAGATCTAAAAATTCCTCCCTCCTGGCCCCTCTTTGAATAATTTGGTATACTATAATAGCTAAAATTTTTATGAAAAACTCAGCTGAAAAAAAAACACAACAACAAATAGGTACATCAAATGTGAATAAAATTCAAAAAAACCTACTGCTGTTGGAACGTTTTACTGGGTATCAGTCCGGCCAGCGAATGATCGTGTTCACCGTATCTATACGCCTGCCACCAATTGGGATCCTCTTGCGATTTAACAATCAATATATCACCCTTTTGAAAACTAATTCCAAGCTCTTTACACGGCACGTAAACGTCGTCTTCGGCATCGTAATCGAATAAAGCCTTAACGTACACCTGTATCGGGAAAAACGCAAAACAAATCGTATCGAGAAAATTTTCCAATTAATCACCACACACACGTCGCAACGAATTACCCACCAGTACATCCTTAGTATAATTATTCGTCCTCGAAACGGAACAAGGATTTATGTAAAACGTTAATGAACCACTCATGGCAGATAAAATATCACAGACTTCGTTAACCGATTTTCCTCGCATTTCTACGCCATTAACTTCCAAAATTTCGTCCCCTTCGTGTAGCAGTCCGCATTTCTCCGCTGCTCCGCCTTTCACCACTCTACCAATTATCACAGCTTCGCCTTCGTTCCTCACCGTAGCGCCCTGTAATTAAGATTCGCGTAAATAAAACCTCGACGAATCGTGCCATATGTAATGACCACTTCACCTACCAAAGGTTCGTTGGTTTTTTCGATCCTTATAATTCTTATATTCGGATCTTGATTCATATTCGCCTTATAAATCGAGTCTTCATTTTGTAACACGATCTCGGACTCGGTTTCCGGGAAGAAATTTCTGACTATTGTGTCGTGCGCTTCCAGCAACTCTTCTACTTCGTTACGCGCCAAGAATTCAGTCAATTTTGAAGCTTCAGGTAAGGAACTACCTTGTAAGTCTTTGAGACACTGTAATAAACGAGTATATGGTTATTACGTGATTTTTCGCCAGCCATGTAATAGTTTTAATGAGTATACGCGTTATTGGGTACTTACGTCTGTTATTAAAGATTTCGCGTCCGATGTAACTGGTTTTTTATATTTAGACGGCGACCATACTTGTTGCACTTTGTTATGTATTGATAAAGCTCTGTGGAAACTGTGCCTTTGAAGCAATTTATGAACCGGTTCCAAAGTTTTGCCGTTAATTCCGGCCTTTTTCAGTTGCAGTTGTAGTCTCTGTAGCGAAGCGAATAATTCTCCGTAATCTGAAAAATTATTTCGAAATATTAGATTTCTGAGAATGTGTAAAAAATAAATGTAATGAAAAAAATAAACATATAATAATTGGCTAATCGAATAGTCGAAAAATTAAATAAAAAAATATTTCTCTAATATACGTAGACAATTAAAAAATATATAATTATTTAAAAATTATCTTTTCAAGTATTAAAGGTGAAAAATAATCGATTTGGATTTGCAAAGTTATTCGAATACGAAAAAATAAAATTGCAAAAAATTTGTAATAAATGTATATTTTAAAAATCAAACTAAAAAATTTTACAGCGAAAAAAATTCTTTAAAAAATTGCAAAACGTTATTTTCATCTGAACTAGATTTGTGATGTTTTCAAAACAAAAAAAAAAAAAAAAAAAAAAAAACTCATACATTTGTTGTTCAACACATATTCTAAAAAAATTAAAATATTATAGTAATAGTGAAAAACTTGAAATATAAAATTTTATTACATTCTCCTAATTTGTCGAAGAAAAGAACGGAATTAGAAAACGATATAAATAGCAATTTTTATCATAAATTATAAAAATTACCGAAAAATGTGAAAGAAAAAAAAATTAACAACAGAAAATGAAAAATTATAGATTAAAAAAAGATTCCGAATAATACTAATAGTGGGTGTACTCTTTACCCCCCCCCCACCTATCCACTTACATTTCAAAAGTAGAAAATAAAAAATAAAAAATAAATAAAAAAAGGATACCGAATAATATTAATGGTGGATGTACTCTTTACCCCCCCCCACCCACCCACTTACATTTCAAAAGTAGAAAATAAAAAATAAAAAAAAAAAAAAAAGGATACCGAATAATATTAATGGTTGATGTACTCTTTACCATCTCCCCTCACCCATCCACTTACATTTCAAAAGTAGAATATTAAAAATTAAAAATTTAAAAAAGGATACCGAATAATATTAATGGAAGATATACTCTTTACCCCCTCCCCCCACACACTCACCTACCTACCTACCCGTATTGCACGATCATTATAATATCGTCAATTTTTAGATAAATTAATTTCTTTTCATTAGAGCAAAACCAATCTAGTATGTGGAATGCAAAGTCGACATTATGACATTAAAAGATCGCCCATTTTATAGTAAAATTTTCCAATCGGAAGATGTCAAAATAATTGAACTAGAAGAAATTAGATGAAGCCAGCGTCCAACATTCTCTTCAGAGGGTTGACAGGGGTTGAGGAGAAGGAGAAGGAGGGAGTTAAGCCTGGCAGGTGGCTATACAAAGACAAAGAAAAAGTGAAAAAAATTGAAAGATGAAAAATTATTAAGAAATTGAAAAAAAAAATTTTAAAAATCCTAAAAAATATAAATCATTGAAAAATTTAAAGGAGGTAAAAATGCAAAAATCGACAAAAACGAAATCAAATAATCTAGGAATGAAAAATTAAAAAAAAAATGAAAAAGTAATAAATTTTCTCAAAAGGAGATAAAATAAAAAAAAAATAAAAAAATTGTCCAAAATATAAAAAGTTATAAAACGAATTTTTCACTAATAAAACATAATAATAATGAGATGACTGGAACAGATTTTGTATAACGGAAACTTTTTGTAATTTCTTGCATACTTTACTAATGTGAAGTGAAAAGACCCCTTTTCCTTCACCCCAAGACATAAAAATCGTAAAAATTTTAGCGCTGGAAAACAAAGAAAAAATTGTGAAACTTGAAATCACATTATTTCAACCTAACCGAGTTGCCAACATTAAAAAAAAATTAGTAATTGAAAAATAAAAATTTCAAAACAAAATACTTTTTTTAAACGTAAGCACTAAGCAGCCATGCTACTCATCCGCCATTTTGGATGGATTTTGACACGAATTCGAAAGAGTTATTTTCTGGTCTCCGACTAATCCCAGTGTACAATGTTTGACTTTTCAAGGTCAATTTGGTAAAGAGATATATGAGATCTATGAAATTTTTTATAGTGACCCCCTCTTCCAAAAAATTCTTTTTTGCTTCAACTCCCTTCCATATTCGCTTAGAAGGCTAAAATTGAAATATCTTGATCACTTCACCATACAAAATGAAATCGTAATAAAAAATTTTCGACATTTCCCCTAATCTCTCTCCCCCCACCCCACCTATTCTAAAGTAAATAACGCCTCCTCCCATCCATCCAAAATCACTTGTGAAAATGGAATTGGCTGACAGTATACTTTTCATCACTAGTAATCATAGGAGTTCGTATTCATCAAAACTCAGGCATTTAAGGTTCCTCAAATCTTCCTCAAGTTCTGGCCATCCGCCATTTTGGATCTATTTTGAGCCAAATTTGATAGGCCATATTCTTGTCCACGACTACCTCCACATAGGTAGTTTGAGTTTTCCACACTAATTTGGTGAGGACATGAGAAAGATTTTAAAAAATTTAATTACTCAAAATTTCCTCAAAAAACCGTTTTTTTTAATCTAACTCCTCTCCAAATGCACTTGAGAAGGTGAAATTTGGATATGTTGGTGTCCGGTATTTACTCTTTCATATAAGCCAAAAACGAAAATGTTAACCTATTCGCCACCTCTCCAAAGCCTTTCAAAATTTGAGTAAACCTCCATTTTGAGGTGAATCAAAAAAACAAAAAAGGTAATTTTTCGTAATTCTATAAAAAACCTCTCAACAAATTCTTAACACTCAGTATCCAAATAATACCAAAAAATTAGACATGTGCTATATGACTGCGAATAACCTTAAACGCAAAGGTACGAAATTCCCCTCCCTCACTTCTCCTTTTTTAAATAAGTTAGGTTATAATAGCTATCGTTCTCGATTAAAAATTCGGCTAAAATGCTGAACATAAATTATTTGCTGAAAATTGGTTATTTTTGGGTTTTTGCGATATTAAGCAGCCTATAGCTGCCATTCATGTGCCCCACTTTAGCACTATTTTACATCTCGTATGAATTAAAATCTTCACGAATCAAAAATATCAGTTGCATGGCTATGGCTTCTAATATCTCCGCCATTGCTATTATTTCAGTATTTCATTTATGGCGATTTAATAATATAACTGATTTTATTTTATTTTATTTTATTGCTCATCATGAAAAAAAAAAATAAATAAAATAATAATAATAATAATAATAATATTTACATTTTTACCAACTCCAGGAACATGAAATTAATTAAAAGCAATTTTCAAAGTGAATATGAAATTCTAAAAATCATATTGAAAAATTTCGTATTTAATTTTCTGCTTCATTTTCACCCATTTTACTGGACAATATTTCAATATGAAATCTAAAGAACTCGATGATAGCCAAAATATGAGATCACGAATTTTATTAGTATTAGTAAACAAATCGTGACAGTCGTAAAGCCAAGTACAAACGTGTTGAAATATCGTTACTTTTAATCACGGTTCAAAATAAATAGGCGAAATGATATTCTAGATTTCTTGGAGACAGATAATATTTTTCACGATTAAATACTCGTTTTTCGTAGTAATTTCACTCACCAAAGCTGGTGGGGATGAAAGATACATGATCGACTTATAGATGAACTGGTTCAGCGATCAATAAAGAGATAGGAACACGTTTCGAGGTACGATAATTTTTCCAATTTTCCAAAACGAATCAAATTTCTCAACAAGTACAAAAATTCCACTAATGACTCAACGGTATTAAAACCATAGAGGAGGGAAGATTTTCAACGCGGATGAAACAAAGATAAAATTTGGCGACGCGATTTCATTCGTTCAAACGTTCGCGATTTCGGCGCAGTGGCGCGAACGAGCTAAGTAGATAAAATAACTTACTTAATATTTTGTGAATTTCTTCATGGAAGACTTGTTCGGCTTCGGTGTGATGCGAAGATAAGCTTTCGTCGTCGGCGTAAGCGTCGTTAACGATTCCGGTTGGTGTTGTTGATTTCTCGGACGGCGTGCTTTCCAAAGCTTGCAATTTTTTCGACCCTCTCAACGAACGATTCAAGAATTCCGCTTCTTGAGCGAGTCTTTCTTCTTCTTCTTTTCGTTTACGTAGTGCATCCTGCGAATAAAATTCACGTTTTAATTACAATCCGACCAGTTGCAATTCAAAAACCATCGATCGCGGTGCTAACTGTTCGACACTACGAGGTCATTATCCGGTGAATCGAACGTCGTATGACTTGACCTAGTGACTCGTCTTAAAGGACTCTTCGCGAGGCGAACGTTAATTACACGCGGATGACTCTTATCGACTAATGACAACAGGATATTACACTATACTCGGAACGGACGTCGTTAAAATTGCCGACCACCTTTTTCATTCGCGTAGTGCAATTAACCGACGCGGAAGCCTTCACTATTATCCTCTCGCGTTACCTTTTTCCAAAGAAATTTCTTCAACCTCGAATCGTAATATTTTTCTCTCCTGCGGATACGAAATTACCAAAATTAAGCCGTAAATAGAACCCTTAACACGAGCTTCAACGAGACGCAATTTTTTTAAATAATCACCCAAATTTACGTATACGATGAAAACAATAAAATGATAATTAAATTTGTGGAATTAACTCGAGGACGTTGGTATACTAATTTCCTTCGTTTATTTTTTCTCGTGTCGTTATTATTCGATAAGTTTCTCGAAATTACTTCGTCTTTGAAAATTAACGCGCGTGCATTACACGCGAACACCTGGCAGCGTGTTTTTCTCCTTATTCAGTCAAGGTTTCGCCAAACTATATGTGATTTGAATTTTTTTTCCAACGGAGATTATACGGGCGAGTAGATAAAGTGATGAGTCTGACGTAGTATGGTAAATTAGCGACTTTGGTATAACAGTAAACAGGAATATTATGCAACTTGCATTGCTCGAATGGACAAATGGTGAATAGGAATAGCGTTATAACACATACTCGTGTTACTCATATTGATGAATCTTCCCTTAGACAAATTATAATAAGCAATTTATCGATATCTCTTTGCCAACCGTATAGCAGCAAGATGTTATCTATGTTGCTTACACTCAAGAGATGTACCGAAGGACTTTTTAAACGAGCAAAAAATAAAAATGTAAATTTTAGTATACTCGTACACTTTTTTCAATATATGAAATTTAACAAATCTTTTATGACACTTTGATTCAAAGAGTATTAAGCAATCATATGAATACTTTTTAATACTAGGTACGCCTATATGTAAATTACAGTGGACTTTAGAATAATTTTGAACAAGAAGTGGTAACAAAGGAATAAAAATAAAATTACAAGTTCGAAAGTTCAACTTTTTATGAGCTTTTATGGAAAATGTATGGGAATCAAAGTTGTAGAGAATGAAATTTCCTGCAACTTTGTCCCTATACATTTTTTCTTTACAACCTGAAACACTGCAAAAAACCGAAAAAGCTTCAAAGTTCGAAAAGTGCCAGTTTTAGGATCGCTGTTGGGGAGAGGGGGATTCAGTTTTATGAAGTCAAGAGAAAAGATAGTAAATCGTTTAAAATTACCAAAAAGTTGATATGTACCAAAAAAAAATGTTGGGATTATTTCGGCTCGTTACATTTTTAATTTGAAAAAAACCTAAAAAAATTCTTAGTGGGTAAGACACTCAACCCCCCCCCCCTCAAATCGGCTATGACGGTTTTTAAACTCCATTCTTTCTAGCTATCCTCTAAATTTAGAGTCAATACGTCAATTTTTACTCGAGTTATCATTGCAGAACGGAAATTAAACAAAAAATAAAAATAAAAACAAAAAAATCATAGTGAACGGGTGAGTGGATTTTCAATTTTAGAAATAAGTTATGCAAAATATTAATTCTGATAAAATAAAAACTATTTAGAAAAACATTTTAGTAATTTTTAAAAATTCATTTATATAACCTATTAAATAATTATTTATAAATCAAAATATAATACTAAGTATTAGAATTTATTGAAGAAGTAAAAACGTTCCTGTAACCGTTCACCACATCCTGACCGATTGTACCAAATACCGCTCTCCAAGACACCTATACTTTCCTAATCCAGATCCACCATGCATCCATCAGAACAACCCCAATCAAATAACAAAGCTCCTAAAATTTCTACACTCCACATCCCTATACAACCTCATATAATCTCAAACCATGTAAAATAATAAAAAAGAAACGCCTCTAGCCTAGGGCTGTACATGGCGTAATCTGATATTAAAAAAAAAAAAAAAAAAAAAAATATTTAATTTAATATTTAAAAAATAAATTATATTTAAAAATTAGTTGCATATCGCTTTTCCTGTTCTGCTAAAATTGCCAGTGTATACCGGGTGTCTATTCGATTTGGGTACCCTAGAGCGCTAAAATCCCTAACATAATGTTGTTAATTATAATTATTACATAAATGGGTACACTATATGAGATTCGTGAAATATAATAATTCAAAGCTATGAATTTTGAGATTTTTCATGTTATTAACGAGGCAACCAAGCGCGTATTTAAACTTATTCGAATTAACTGAATAGCCATTTTAGGGAATTTTGCGCTTAAGGGTACCCGAATCGAATAGACACCCTGTATGAACGTCCATTTTATATATGTGACGGCGTCCAGTAAGGGACCTAAAAAATTTTTTTATTTTTGATTCTGATTCGAAATTTCATTAAAATTTGAATGGAAGTGGTCCTAGACTTCAAAAGTCAATTTTGAGTGAGATATAGCAATTCTAAGTGAGTGAGGTCGAAATAAAATTTCCGAAAGAAAGGAACGTAAGGGTTTTTCACTCTGAATTTTTTAGATTTTGTTGATGTAAACACTATAATGGTAAACTTTGAACTGCTCTCCTGCACAATTTTGTTTTTGATCGTTAGGTCCCTTTTTCGAGACGCTGTCACATATTAGAACATTTTTACTTTTTTACTAGTGCAATTTAAATAAATAATAAGAATTTTTATTAATTTCAGACTTGTTTATTTTCAAATGGAAACGACTGAAACTTCGATCATTTCGCGCTTTTAAAATTTCTATAATATGAATTTGTGAAATTAAAATATTAAAAAAAATTTGATGATACTCGTATTGGAACTTTTCGATGCTAAAACATCTACACGAAGTCGTTTTGA